>PVKS010001082.1:0-154073 GCA_004027875.1 Aplodontia rufa | reverse complement strand
TAAAAAGTGTATAGTTTCTGGATACTAGATTTACCCCCAGGAGTGCCCCCCACCAATTTCCCACCAGTATCCCTCCCTTCCCTTACCCACAATATCTCTAAAAAAGTATTAGGCTGTATAACATTACACCTTATCTGGATTTAACACATGATAATAAACCACCTTTCTGAATGGCCAGGGTCTAGTTCCAACCTCCACAAATAAGTGGAGACATTCGACCCTTGGTTCACTGGGTTAAGCTGATTTTACTCAGCATAATTTCTTCCATAGCCATCCATTAACCTTCAAAGGCTGCAATATCGTTGTTTCTAATTGCTGTGTAAAATTCCATGGTATATATATGTACCACAGTTTTTGGATCCCATTCATCCAGTGAGGGATATCTGGGTTGTTTCCATAGTCTAGCAATAGTAAATTGAGCTGCTATGAACACAGATATTGCTGTGTCACTATAATGTGCTGATTCTAAATCCCCTGGAAAAATACCCAGGAGTGGAATAGCAGGATTGTATGGTGGGCTCATCCCTAGTTTTTTGAGGATTCTCCACACTGCTTTCCAGAGGGGCTGTACTATTAAGTAAGTTTTAAGCTGGACTTGGATGGATACTAATATAAACCATGAAGAAAATAAAAGTCTAGGACAAATGTATTTGGAAATAAGACTTGAATTTTAGTTGGTTTAAATTCACTAATTATTTTTTTAAATCAGTAACTCTTAATTCCTAGGACAATGTCAATCACCGACTATAGTAGAACACCACATGGAGTAGCTCAGTTCCCAGGCAGCACACGGCCTGCCAGACACCGGATATTCACTCAAATTAGGTCACTAAAGAAATCATATGGTTTATTCATCCAACAGACTTTACAAATTTTCAAGTTTTTCACAATGTCATTTCCCCCCAAAATTAACAATATGCCTTTTAAAACTCTAATAAATCCTAGAGAACCAAAATGTACATTTAAAAATATAAATAGTTTAAAAATTTGAGGGTATAAAAATTCAAAGATTCATATCATCTGCCAGGTCAAAGTAACAGCATGCAAAAGCAACTTATTTTTAAAAACAACTTAAGAGAATTAACCATTTAAGCATGATTTTATTTAAAGGTATGTATTTTCAGATCTTATTTTCTTACATGGCTTCCACCTCATTTCAAATAGTAAGTTCGAAGCAAAAACAAAAACTGCTATCTACCTCAATGGAAACAATAAACTATTTACTTGAAAATTTACAATAAAAATTTCAAGCCTTTAAAAAAAAAATGAAACCTTGTTTGCCTTTGCAATGCAATGAAACCTAGAGTCCTTTACTTGATAAAAATCCCTATTATCCTAAAGATACACCAAAGGAGATTTACATATAAAAGGATTTGTAATGACTAGTTTACATGTGTTGTCTTTAAAGCAAAGTACTTCCAGACAGAACACACGATAATAAAACAAAAAAACAATCACTAAAATAGGAAAATGTGAGAATATCTAGTAAAAGTCATTGACCCCAGATACCTCTATGTTCCTATTGACCTCAATTGCCATGAATATGAAAAACATGAAGCTTACTTGATCTCTTAGAGACAAAAATATATAGACAGGGAGATGGGAGTTACACGGTGTCCAGAGATTCACCATTTGAATCAAAAAGAAACAATCTGAATATCTCTGCTGCTTCTTCCACATCACTTTAGCATGATCACATTCAGATTTAATAGATTTGAGTCCACTTTTCCATGATGGCTGTATTTCCATTCTCACTAGAGTAACTCTGACTTCACTGAGCTACTGGTAAGGATGCAGGCACCTGATTAGACTGAGGTGCTGGAGATCCACTATTTATGGCTTGTGGAGGCACTGCAGCTGGTTCCATCTTGCTAATGTGTGTGATGAATCGAAGACGAAGTTTTAAAGCTGGTTTTAAATTACAGATAATCTTCTCTACCTAAGAAATGAAAACACATTTAAAAAAATACTTGAATCAGAGGCTTCAACTTCTCACCTTTAAAGAAGCAATTTATATACATTCTGAAACAAACTAGGAAATGGGGTGGATGAGAAATTTCTATGTATGTGATATTTTAACAAAAACATACAATTTTTTTCCTACATAAGAGAGAACACACTCTCACACATTTTCCCTTACATACACATTGCATGTGTCAGTTATATATACATATATTACAAAAACTTTCCCACTTGTCTAGCTAGACAATCATCCCACTGCCAAAAGCTAGCATAGTTTATATTGGAAATTTTGTACATGCAACAACTTGATCATCCTTTTAAAAATGCCATCTTCACAGAAGTATTCAGCATAATTATACTTTAAAGTCGTTTGAAAGCAGTGTGGAGAATCCTCAAAAAATTAAGGATGGAACCACCTTATGACCCAGCTATCCCACTTGTGGGTATTTTCCCAAAAGAGGTAGAATCAGCATATTATAGTGATATGGCTTCATCAATGTTTATAGCAGTTCAATTTACTACAGCTAGATTATGGAACCAACCCAGATGCTTGTCACTCGATGAGTGGATACAAAAACTTTGGTACATATATACAATGAATACTATTCGGCCATTAGAGAAGACGATATTAGGGCTTTTGCAGCCAAATGGATGGAGATGGAAAGAATTATGCTAAGTGAAGTATCCCAATCTCAGAGACTCAAGGGCCGAATGGTATCTCTCATCTCTGGAAGCTAGAATACATGGGGAAGCAGTATGTTAGATAGCTAAGCTAAAGAATAACTTCAAATTGTATGATTCTCAACGCAACAGGGAGATGACGCCCTAGGATACTTGGAGGGGGATGGGGGTGGTGTAGGAAGAACTCCTAGGAGACTGGAGAATGGGAATATGGGGGAATCATCTCAGAAGGAGATCTCTGTCCTCCACAAGATATCCATTTAACTCAGGAGTTCTTCTGGGGGAAACAGCAACAGGGGGAACCCAAGCTGGGCATCCATGATATGGCATTAGCCCTGGATAACTAAGTATATATACAATGGTTCTTGAATGTTTGATAATGTTTCCCCCTCAATTGTATCTCTATATCCATCTAATAAATAAAAAAAGTCCTTTGAATAACTCGTATCTGTGACATTTAGCTATAAAGCTAATTTTTGCTTTGATTTTTATTTAGAATTCAAACTAAATAATATTAGATCTACTCTTACTTTGAACATTTTGAAGAAATAATTTCATTGCTTTCTTAGCTTTACTCAAATGTTCCTTGACCTTAGGAGTAAAAATCAGCTTTCTGATGATTTGTCTTTTTTGTCTTCCCTTGTGTCAAAGTTTTTTAGGCTCATATATAAAGAATTCCTTTTTTTTTTTTTTTTAAAAAAAGGATCTATCGGGGTTATTTCCTGTTTGTGTTTTAACAAAAGCAGACATAGAGCCACATGTTCTCTTTCTTTCATGAGACATGTCAATTCTTTTTGACATTCCTGCTGAGAAACATAAAAGGCAATGTTCTCAACTTCAGCTCCTAGTGAAGAACTCGCCAGACTAGGATTCGTATGGCTATACAGTAGTTTTCCTTCCTATTACAGCACGACATAACATCCAAGTATTGGGAACGCAGATAGACTTTATGTATCAGCCCTACCTCTACCCTCCAAAATAGTCCAGATTCCATTTCTCACACACAGGAAATTGAGTTACGAACCAAGGAGGTCTTTTGCACTTTTAGCCACCTCTATTAGGAAGAACCTCTTCATATGTTGAGTCAAATTGTCTATCTCTTTAACTTCACCAGAATTCTTATGCTTTTTTTTTTGTCACACAGAGCAAACCTAAAACTTTTTTCTGAATGGAAATCCTCCAAATAGTGAGGACATGAACATGTTCCTAGGACTTTTTTTCTTCAGGGTAAGCACTCCCACATTCTTTGAGTACACTTCATGAGTTAGGTCTCTTGATCATCCCAGCTTTAGTCTTCTAGTAATGTGGCAATTTGTTCAATGTCCCCATGGTGTGCTCTAATCAGTAGAGGAAAGTAGGACCTCCTTTACTCAGAACACAGTATCTCTCTGGTCTTTTTAGTGTCATACTATACTGTTTCTCTCTAATGAGATTACTATTAATTAATCTTCTTTTTTTTCCAGATTCCTATTGCAAATATCAAGGATGGAAAGTGTAAGAAGTTATTACATGTATTTACTTTATTTCCATATCTAGAATAATATACCCCTATAGCCTTGAAAGTTTTGATAACAACCTTTCTCTCTTAAAAAAATTAAATACAAACAAAAACACTCATCATATGTTCATCTTTTCCAAGTCAAACATCATTCAGAAATGTATAAATTTAACTTACTTGTTCTTTTACACTGTCACCAGTAAACATATACTTCATATGATATAGGAAGTCACAGATGGGATCCATGTAATTTAAATGGGTGCTACACTGATCTACATTCAGCAGCATGTCATAAAACGCCACACCAATCTATTCAACAAATAACATAAAATTGTTTCAATGATCAAAGTGGTTAAATAACCCAACATGATACAACTGGACTCTGTTACAACACCAGCAAGTGGGATGGCATGTTTGTTGAGGAACTGTCACAGTCAGGTACCTCTATACACATAATTATGATGCAGCTTGCATTTATAATGAAATCTACAGTGCTTCTGAATGCCCGTTTACTAAAATTTCTCTGCACAACTTAGTCATTTCTCTTGAAATTGAGAGACAGATGAGCCCCTTTTTAGACACCATCTCTTAAGTTTCTGGGATAACTGCACTTCAGGGATTCAAAGGACTGTATCATCTTAGTTTTATTTGGCAGTTCATGCTTTTAAGGTTCTACTCATGGTTCATTTTCTTTTTCTCTTATTACAAGTGACTGACTTCATCCATTTCCATGATTGTAATTAATTCCCCTGTACCATAAATTCTCAAATATATTTCCTCATCCTTAACTTTCTTCTCAATCTCAATTGATGACAGATACTTCCTCCTGCATCTCAAAGTGAACACACCCCACACCAAACTCATTATAGGCATAATAAGTCCCCTAAAACTGCTCTTAGATCCTATTAAACTGACTTTACCACTAATGATTGTGACCTATAGCTTGAAAAACACTAGTAAAAAAATGCAGATTCTTCACAATTAAAACAGATTATATTTTACCTCTATCATACATCGAGTTCTCTCCTGTTGAAATCTTTGTAAAAATGGTCCTACAAGATGGTATACATAAAGCAATTGGAATTCAGTTTTCACTATAGGAAGCAGTACTTCAGTGAGAAACCTAGAATTTGAAGATATTTCTTATGAAGTGAAATCAGTTGAATTCTTTAAATTTTGTTAATACAGAATTTACAAAAATAGAAGAGGTATTTACAAAATATAATTTTTAAAAAAGCACCTTCTAAGTTTGGTAAAAATATTTCTAACTAATTTATATTTCTCACTGGCTCTTACTTTCATTTGTCTATTGAAATAAATTACTTGAGATTTAAAAGTCATTTTTTTCATTTTTTATTAAGAAATTTAGTTATTGTACAATCAAAAATGCATCCAAAGTAACAATATATGTACATATTAAAAGTCATTCTCAACAACTATTGACTGATAGAAAGTAAATTATTTGAAAGAAAAATAATAATTAATCTCATATAAATGCTGTTCTGAAGAAATCTGAATCTAATTAATACCAAATTTAAAGTCAAGAAAAATAATCAGAAAATATATGCTGATATTAGCCTTTGAGTTCAAAAGACAACTTCTGGGATAGAGTCTGGAAACAACATATGTTAACTAAGCATCCTAAAACCACAATGGAAAACTAGATACCAGGTTACAATTTGCACATCCAAGTCAATTTAAAAAAATATTTCTGAAATAAAGGAGACTTTTGGTCTCTAGTTAATTAAAACACTTAGCAAATTATTTTGATCTGTAAATGACATTTTAATAAAAGAAAAAAGGTAAATTTCCTTTAGAAATAGTAATACTTACTTTGGAATGAGAGAAAGCTGCCCAATGCTAGAATGGTGCCATACAGCATGTGCTAGAGCTAACGTGTAGCTACAGCTCATCTCAGAGTAGGACTGATGACAAGCAGTGAAGTCAAAGAGGCGGAATGGATAACCAACCCACTCTGTTTCTGATGTCAAGCTGCGACTGGTTATAACACTCACAATTCGATCATGAAGGACAATCCAATATGGTTCCTTTAAAATCAGAGGAAAGCTGGGTGAAAGATTATCACTTACCCAACATTTGACCCCAAAGACTGACTATAACATTATTCTTTTCTCATCCTTTAAGGTTTTCCACTTATCCAGCTGTGTTTGCACAACAGAGTTTGAAATGCAACTGGGTGACTTGGTAATTGGTCAAATTCTGTTAATAATGAGCTGCAGGAGAAGTGTCTGTCAGAAAGAAGGCTCCATGCATGTGTCTGCCCAGCTTCTTTAGTACCAGACATTTACCACTTAGTAAACTGACTTTGCCAATAGGTACTATACAGAAAATAGCGGTACATGTATAAAATTCAGAAATACATAAATTTGAAAATGTGTAAGGAATAAAAAGATTCACAGAGCTACATAATCAAACAAATTTAGGGAGTACCAGGTTAGACAACATTATTCAAGGAACGAATAGACAACTACAAGGTATTGGCTAGACAAAAGTGGAGGTCAGAGAAGGGAGATTTCATGAGCTGGAAAATCAGAGAAGGAGGCCTAAACTAGCAAAGGATAAATGGACTTTAGAAAAGGTTATGGAAGGAAGAAAAGTTTGTATTCACTAAAGTATTAGAAGAAGATCTAAAACATGTCTGTCTCTACAAGCATTATTTGCATGAAGAAAGGCTCTAGGCACTTAATATGTTAAATGACCAAAAGTAGATAAAATTATAATGCAAAAACTAAGGTTGGATAGGTAAGTTAGTACTAGAGGATATGGAGATTTGTTAATTCACATTTTCATTTGATGCACAAAAGGCAAAAAATAAAATCACCATAGATTTTTAGACAGTAATAATATTAAAGACTAAAAATATGAAACATTTTATTAATTTGCATCATGTCCTTATATAAACTCATCCTATATGCATCTTTTTCTTTTGGACAAAAAAGAACAGCCATACATTTAGTAATGTATTTTCTCACTAAATATAAATGATTATTATGAACTCACTGGAAGGGCAGTGATGATCAAACCAATGGCATTCATCCATGCTGTAATGTTCTCTCTCGGTACCAAGGGCTGACTGCAGGTGGATGAAAAAAATGCAAATGTGAAATTACACAAACGTTTTATATGGTTGATGATGGATCTTATTTTGAAAATATAATTCAGAGGATTAATAATTTATCCACTCCAAATAAATAATGGATTTTCTTTTGTTTTTAAGACAGAAGGACAGTGAGAGAGAGATACAGAGACAGAAAGAATCAATTTTTATTGAGTTTTTCACATGCCTTTCGTTGCTCCGATGCTTAGTTGTGTATGTGGGTGCTGGGGTTTGAACTCGTGTACTTGCACATGTCAGGCAAGTGTTGTAACCACTGAGCCACCGCTCCAGCCCTAATGGATTTTCTTAATGAATAAAAATTTAATATACACGAGCGCCATAGGGCTGTTGTTTTCTTTCTTTCTTTTTTGGTTGTATCCTTTAATAGTAATTGTTGGCTGAAAAGACTATTTCCACTTATTTTAATCTTTAGCACCTACTTTATGCTGATCTTTCAAAGAATCTTCTTTTCTCCCTTTTTTTTTTTTCATGTTTTCTTTTTGCAGTGTTGCTGGGGAGCAAACCCAAAGCCTTGAGCATGCTAGGCAATCACTGTACCACCAAGCTATATTCCAAGACCCTGAGGATCTTGAAAGACAACTTATAGTGACAAGTTAACGTTATTCCTAAATCAAATGTCAAACATGAAATAAAAAGTAGAAATGCAAACAAACCTGGCAAAGGCTCATTCCATTACACCTATATCATGAAGATGGGAACCAGAAGACAGGTGTTAGACAAAGTACATTAGCCTCGGGGTGGGGAGGCAACAGATTTGTCTAATAGCTCCAAATAAAATATCATTCTCTTTATAAAGAAACGCACAATCTTATTCCATAAAACAGAATACGTACCTTTTCAGCACGACATTTAGAAGGGCATTCCCAACATCTTTGCCAGAAACTGCCAAGGCCATGAGCTCCACACAAGTAACATGCAGAGCATGAGCAGCAGGGTTGGGAAACTCATTGAATCTCCAGTCACAGTTTGGGAAGGGACCAGGAGATTTGCCAGCCATTGGTGCAGACAATTAAAGCAATAACAACTTGATTATGTTGATCTCAATTAATGACATATTTGTATAATGATTTACAGATTTCAAAATGTTTCACATGTAAGTGGGTATTTGATTATCAATTTATTCAATCATGAGCTGCCAAGAAGTGCTTTATCTATAGTTAGAGTAAGAGGCAAATGGTTCAAACCAAATACAAGTTAAGTTTGAAACGACTGAAATGTATTGATAACAATCATTTGATCAAGCACAAAATAAAAATGCTGGTCTTATAGGTGGGCTCTTATAAACAGGAACACTGTAATAGTTATAGATGCAACCAAGGTATCTCTGGGATTCATCAGTCTATTTCTTTTAATAGTTATAGGGCAAATTCATATAAAATTACTTTATGAACAATTATTTTGCCTTAGGAAATAAATTCCTTTGTTTAAGAAAGTAAGTCATGCTCATTTATGTAAAATTTCTATATCTAGTAAATGGTAGTACAGTGTGTACACATATTTTATATGGTGTGCTAATAAATGAAAACATGAAATTAAAAAGCAAAAATATAGCCTTTTCACTAAAAAGTCTTATTATTATCTATTAACATTAATCTTTTAAAAATATTCAAGAATTTATTTAAAGCAACAAGACTATCCTCTATGGTCTCAAATAGAAACCCATACTGCAAAATATAGTACATTTATTAAGAAACAAGATTTTTTTCTTTGAAACCAATCTCCATATGGTCTGTTTTTAAATGTGTCAATGGAGAGAATGTCAACCTACCAGGAAAGATGCTGTTAATTTAAGATTTAAAAACCCTTACTGAGGTAAAAATTAAATGTCAAATAACTGGAAGCCGGACATGGTGGCATGAGCCTATAGTCTCAGCTATCAAGAAGGATGAGACAAGAGTTTGAGGCCTGCCTAGGCAATACACCGAGACCCTGTCTCAAACAAACAAATGTGAAGCCTAGGAATATATAAAAATACTGTTAGAAAATATTTTTTCTCACAAATCAAAATACCATTATTTTTGGATAGTCCAGAAAAATCACAATAAAAAGGATATTATCTACTAGTCTGCCAATCAGTTTGCAATAGTAGGAATCATCTGGGACCCAAGGATTGTCCTCTCGTGGATTCATAGCATATTTCAGGTAAGTGTCACTTAGACACCAGCCCTGCGGTCGATTATCCTTGAGTGAGCCAATGATTGCATGGACAAGTTTTCGTTTGAGATGGTCACGGTTTCTCAAGTACATTTCATAATAGTGCAAAGTATTATACAAATAAGTCACTGGCCGATCTGCCAAGAAGAAAAGAGATCACCACATTGTCTACTGGGTTACTGAAAACTGTGAGAAATAAATACTATGCTTTCAAGATAACTTGAAAAATTCAGAAGATTATGAAACTACTTCACATAATAGGAAACTGCATATAATACTTTAATCTTAAAAGACAGGCAGAAGGATCCTAATAATACACATAGTTTGCATTTAAGGCTGTTCATACTATGAGCTAGCAATCCACTTATAAAATTCATCCTGCAAAAAAGACATATAGGAAAGACTATCACTGCTGTCTTGTTTGGACTAGCAAAAGATTAGAAACAATCCAAATCAGTCATAAAGCACTGGTAAATTACTGCATTTGAGAGCAGCTCTTCATGTACTGATACAAATAATCAATGCTCATGCATGATACAGGTATAAAAAACATGGTACAAACAATGTGTATATTATATTGCATTTATGTTAAAAGAATAACAACTCAGGATATCTAACTGAGGATACACAAGACACTGATAACAGTGGTTGCCTACAGAGAATAAAATGGCTAACTGGAAGACAGGAACAGTACTTTTTGCTGTATGCTTCTGTACCATGTGCACATATTACCTAATCCAGAAGAAAAGTGTTATTTAAAGGAATATTCTCTTGAACTTCATACCTATTCTGTAATGCTAATATACAATTCATGCTTCAGCTTTAGAGGAAGATATCTTAGATTAAAGACTAAAAAGAAAATCAGTTCACCAGATAAGTACACTTTATTTCCATAATGGCTACTCTAAGACCTTCACTCTTCTATTGCTAACCCCACTAGTCTCCAATTATGATGGTTAATTACAGTTTAGAGGGTTTACAGAGTTGTCCTTGATATCTTTCTTTCATCATTCTCCTACAAAATCCTGCTCCTTTTTCCTTGACCATTTGTCCCTTCTTTCTCATTTTCTGTGCCAATATCCTTGCTTATATACTAATCATACATCTGAGTTTTTGACATGTCATTGTAATGATACCAACGTGTGCTACAAACTGTAATTGGCCTTATCTTTCTAAAATATTGCTTTCCATGCCACCACCTTACTCAATAGCTTCTGGATAACTATTATCTTCAGATTAAAAGTCAACACTGGCATTTAAGGTGATCTTACTGTCAGGTACAATCTCTTTCAGTCTTATTTCAAGCAAAAATTCTCAATTCTCCTCAATGAGGCAATTTTCCTTCAAATATGTCTTGTTTTTTCTATCTCCATGATTTTCCCAAATAATCCCTTCTGCCTAGTGTGTTCCATTTTCCCTTTTGCTTATACAAATCATACACATCAAAGATCAAATCCCACCCCATCTAAGAAGCCTGTTAAGATTTGTTTAGTTCACAGTAATATCTCTGTTCTAACTCATATTAATTTATATGTTTATTATATATTTCATACTTTATGACATCATCCCTCAGTACTTATTCTCAAAACACTTAACACAATAAGACATTTAAAATAAAATCTTTAGAACTATTACCACATGGTCATACCCAGTCTACTTTTGTTTATATGAGTATGAGATGGAATTAAAATTTGAATAAGCTCACCATGAAATTTATATAAGCCTCCTAGGTGATCCAGTAAAGTTTCCAGTGATTTGGATACTGGATATAACTCTAAGAATCTGTGAATTACTATATCAAATACTGGAAGGAATCGGAGACATACATTTCCAAAATAGATAGGCAGATAGGGGGACTGAATCTGTACAGGAGGATCAACTTGTTCTGCCAGGCCCTCGAAATACAGCTTTTCTGGATATTTCTGTGGAAATGAGGAGATGGTAAATAAGTCATCTTTTAAAATTCTCTTAAAAGAGATAAATAAAACAAAATACTGCATATATATATATATTTTTTTTTTTTTTTTTTAAATAAGAAAAAACTTTCTTTTTGGTGCTGGGAACTGAAGGACTGGCTCATGCTAAGCACACACTGCTCCACTGAGCTATATCCCAGCTCCGAGGAGGAAACATTTTAAATTACCCTGTATTATACCTTCCTTCATTTTACAAGTACTCAAATGTCTGCTATAACTGCAGTTTCAATATATTCTTAGTTCATTAGAGTAACTATAGAGTCCATTTACTTCCACACAGAACAGAAAGAAAACAGCAGAACCACAGAAAAAATTGCCAAATCGATTAGCCAAATACCTAAGTACAGCTTTAAAAAGGACTACTTGAAACACCAATAAGCAGAACTGGGTACCTTGTGATAATTCATGTGCTTGGTGTGCCAGTCATTCTGCAGCCAGTGCTCTGGGGAATTTTCCTTCACAAAATCACTTACTCGATTTCTAAAGTCATTTGGCTTGAGTAGTAGCAACTGAATTATGAAGTAACAAACCTGGGCTTCATTTCCTTCATGACTACGCATGGCCTACAGAGAACAACAGAGGAAATTGAGTGAAAATGCCCAATCTGTTTAAAAGAATGGCTCTGTCACTTGATAGTCTAAATTTCCAATATAGCAAAATCTATCATTACGATTTCCTTAGATGTGTAGTCTTTCTCAACTGTCACCTAAGTAGATATGTGATCTCTTGTTTCCTGGCAATATTTTCCTTATACCTCCACCTTACCCTTTTATTTTATTGATTTATAGGCCTATGTCTCCCAAAATACCATACCTTTACCTTTACATCTATGCTTCACAGCTAGATATCACACCCAAATATCACTATCAATTTTTAATATGCATTATTTCCAAACTGATTCAGTCTTCTCTTCAAATTTTCTTTGAAATAGACATCAAAGTCAGGAGACAAAAAAATATTTGGAGAATGTTGAGTGACTATTAGCATCATTCAACTAACACTGGCTACCAAAGTGAACAGTAATGGTTTTATTAACTCTCTGTATAGAAATGCAGTGCTTATTATTACTTCGATCCCTAATGATAGCTTCTGAGAAACAACTCAGAGTTTAACTCTTCATATTTTAGAGCAACACAAGATCAGTACCATATTTCTGTACTTTATGGGCATAAAACAAGAGATATCCAAAACATACCTACTGAATGAATATATATAAAACACTGGGAAATCTCTTATTTTTTTTAATGAAATGAAAACAATGCTTGATTATAATAGAAATCCATTCAATCCTATAAAGCAATATGAGTAGGTAAGTACAAGATCTATCAGTCACACACTGTGAACCAAAAGAGAATAAAAAACTTAGAAACGTATTCTTACCAGGCAGAGAATTAATCTGTCCAATGTAACAATATTGTACTTCCATACCATGTCATTAAGAATTTCAATGCACTTATTAAGTTGCTGACCTCCTGCCGATGTAGAGAACTCATATACCAGGAAATCTGCAAATGTTCTCACATGGGCTACCAAGGCTCTGGCTCCAATTCTCTCTAATACTCTGGAAAGTAAAGAGTAAAAAATAAACACTATTGTTATATGGATGTAATGGTTTGCCAAATGGAATGCAAATCTAATTTCTTGGCTTACCTATAGCCAATCTGATTAATATGATCTGTGTCCAAGAGCATTTTCCAGAGAAGACAAAGGAAGAGAGGAGGAGAGCCTTGTATAGAAAAGTGGGTAATGATGTCATTTTCATTGGTCATTGACTTCCACTTCCTATATTCTTCTTCAACATTTTTTTTCAGATTAAAACGACTTTCCTGAGGTACATTATTTTGTTTGAAAAATGCCTAAAAGGAAGACCAAAGGTTTATTGCTTTGGCTATATAGTAAAAATGATCTGGCATAGTAAAACTGGACATGGGTTAAGAAATGAATTGTCAATTTGTTTTTGACATTAACAAACTAAGTGACCTCAAGCAAGTCAGTAATTAAGGTCTGAATTTCTGTATCTGAAAATTATGCAGGCTCAACTAGATTAAATCAGATACCTTTACCTAGATTTCCTGAACAAACTCCATGTTAAGTCTGAATTCAAACTTTCTGCAATCATTTGTTGCTAGTCTTAGAAGAGGTGGTGGCAGGAGAAAAAAGAAATGTATCTACCCTGGTGACATATTTTAGTGTCTCTATAAGGAAGATCCACTACACTAGACTTCTCAAGAGTGTGATCCCCAAACCGTCAGTACCACAGTATCATATGGATCTTGCAACAAGAATGCAGTTCTTAGGCCTTATCCAGATCTATTCAATCAGAAACTCTGTGGGTGGATCTAAGCAATCTGTAGCTTAGCAAGCAAGCTCTTCAGGTGATTCTGATTAAGTTTGAGAACCATGGCTGTAGCACTACTAGAAGTTGTGGAAATGGATGTTCACTGTGCCTTAGATTTTCTCTGAAAAGTAAATGCTCTTTTTATTATAACAGCCAGGTACACAGTTTTGCTGAGTGATTTAAAAAAAGTTTTTTTCAGTTAAGTATAGCATATATGCACCCTATAAAGATGCACTGGATTATTTTCTCTCCATTTCAATTCTCTGAGAAAAATTTTCACATAATGTTAATTCATGTGAGAGTCTAAAAATGTTAATTATGAAGATGAAACAATAATAATTACATTTTCAGAAAGATATCTGGTCCTAGAGTAGGATGAGGAGCAACTCAAGAGATTCTGGATATAAAAATATTTTTAAAAAAGAAATACAAGCTAATTTTCTTTGGTTGTCACCAAGACTAATTTTCTAATACAACACTGTGAATGAGAAGAAAGATTTCTTATGTACCTAAAATATCATTCAGGACCAATTACCTGTAGTGGGCCTGGAAAACAGCTAAGGGTATGTGAAGCCCAATTATGAGGAGTAAAACTCATGATGGTCTGAAGTATGTCTTTACACCAAGTTCCCTGAATTGAATCAGAGCCTGTAAAAAAATCTAAACATAAACAAACAAATGTAATCCAGAGATAACTGATCATGTGTTAAATGAAAGATATTAGAGAACATAATTATGTACATTCAAGAATTTCACAACAGTACATTCACTGATTTCCTAGTTATGTTCCACTTGGGGCCTTTTCTTAGTTTATGAGTGACTTCGATTATCTCATAAAACATGAACAAAATTAGCAAAGAGACAAGACAGCTGGAATCTCCTTCTCACTCATTTTTCTTTTAAGATTATTACAATACCAGTGACAGAGAACAGTGGGATAGGCCTACCACTTCTGTACATTTAATTCACTTTGAGCCAAGGGAAAAGAACAGACAAGTAGATATCTTTTCTGGTGACTAAAACAATTATATTCTAAAAGTGTGTATCTCTAAAATCAAAGAGATTTATTTATTTATATAAAATAACATAGTTTACATAAGTGTATTTGTGGTTGCTAAATTCAATGCCTTTTTTTAAAAAATAACCATTCTTAAAGTGTGATCTGCTGACCTCTGGGGATTCCCAGTGTACTTTCAGGGATTAGATAAGGTCAAAGCTATTCAAACAAAATGAAAATTCACTAGCTTTTTACTGTGTCAATATACACTCTAATGGTGTAAAAAATAATTGTGGTAAAACTACCGACTCTTGGTAGAAATCAAATAGACCATAAGACTATAAATTATTAGTCACTGTATTTATCACAATACATTCTCAGTGATTAAAAACAAAAGCAATGCCAGTTTCACTGACAATTTACAATATATTTTTTAAAAGCTAGCAGAAAGGGGCTAGAGCGGTGGCTCGGTGATAATGGTGCTTGGCCAGCATGCATTAAGTACACAAGTTCAAAACTCAGCACCCACGTACACAACTAAGTGTCAGAGCAATGAAAGTCATATGAGAAACTCAATAAAAACTGATTCTCTCACTGACCTTCTCTCTTAAAAAAAAAAAAAAAAGGATCTAGCAGAAAGGATTTTAAATGATTTTACATAGAAACAAAAAATTTTCAAGGAGATAAACATATCTACCCTGATTTGAATATTACACATGTATACATGTATCAAACCATCCTGGTATCCTATAAATACATAAAATTTTGTGTCAATTAAAAGTGACTTAAAAATGACTGTTAATAAAGCTGTAAAAATTATTAACTTTCAATGTATTTTTTAATATTTTATGTGACAAAATGGGAAGCATAAGCAAAGTGTTCCAAACTACAGGGTTTCTTGAGGTAAAGTATTTCTGTGACTGAACACTTGAGTTAAATTCTGTGTGTTTTTTTTTTTTTTAATGGAATTTCAATTTCACTTGAAAACATCTGACAGAAAACTTAATGATTCAGTCTTAGGCATTACCAGACGTCTTCTTGAAAATTAACAAAGTGAGCCTGTTACTTCAGAGAAAACAAATGATAGTATCTTTCATCAATGATTGAATTTGATGTTCCAAATGGAAATTAAAATATGGGAAAACTTATCTTCACCACCATGAGTGTAAGTTTTCCAAAACTTGGGAGATTTTCTTATATTTGTGGGGATATTAACAAATGCAATTTTTTGATATCAGATAATGAATTGTTTTAACATTTGCTAGAAATACATAACAAAGTGAACCAATATTTTCCAAATGGCCAATTAACAATATTAAAAAATTCATATGAACTAAAATATCCATTCAATGTATGAAATAGACCAATGGATTATAATGTAAGAATGTAAGAAAAGTTTACTGAGGCGGCTTTGGATTATACATTGCAGTTAATCTTCAAGGAACTATCATGTGCATGATTTTGGTGTGATATCAAAGAATACCCACAATTATCTGAAAAGGGTATTATAATACTCTTTCCTTTTCCAACTCTGTATCTGTGAGAGGTCACTCTCCATTGACTTTAATTAAAATAACATTAACATATCACAACAAATTAAACGTATAAGTAGATATGAGAATTCAGCTATCTTCCTTTATACCAGACATTAAAGAGTGATGCAAAATACAAAACAATGGCACCTCTTCTCACTAAAATATTGTTCTACAAAATAAACTCTTGGTAAAATGTTATTTATGTCAATATATAACAAGTTTATTCTTCAATAAATAAATATTTTAAAACTTTTCCCTTTAATTATCTTATACAATAAATAGTCATAGAAATAATTTAGAAGAAACAGAAACTCTTTGGGAATTTTAAATTTTTTTTCCCCTACAGAGTACAAAGCAGTCACAAAATCAAAAAACTTAAGAACCACTATTTAAAAATTATGTCAAAGGGCCTGGAGAGGTGGCTCAGTGGTAGAGTGCTTGATTGGCATGTTCAAGGACCCAGGTTCGATCCCTAGCACCACATACACAATTAAGTGGAGGAAAATGAAAAACTAGATGAAAAAATAATTTTTTCTTTCTCTCACTCTTTAAAAAAAAACCTATGTTAAGAAGGCTGAAAAGTAATGCTCAAGCTGGTTAGAATGATGGTACACAAGAGCCTTCATTAATGATGGAAATAATAAAGATATCAGAATAACAACTGGCTTTTTTGAACAAATGAGAAGTTATCTTTATTATGTTCTCCCCATAATAATCAGTATAATGACAGCACACTTTTATCTGCTGTTGTTCACTGTAGTCAGTACCATAGTCATACCTGTGACATGAGTTGCTCTGGCTAAGGTCAATATCAAGGCTCGGTTCAGCTCTTCAGATTCCGCAGACAATACTGTTTTGGGATCACTAAGGAAACGTGTAAACTGTGGCTGTACCTCTGAGCTACCTAATGCTGTTATCAGCCTGAGTGCAGTGCTCTCAACGCTGAAAAGGTGTCAACAAAAAGAAATGTGAGAAAGATGCATATAAAAGTTCAAAATTAGGAAACTAAACTTACTTCAGGGTTGATTATACTGTAAAAGCACAAAAACTACAAGTTTCCCTTTGATTAAAAAAACCCTTTTATATGATTAAAGGGTTATACAACATTTCAAAAATTACATTTTGCCTTTTGTACTTTCAGTTAAATACAATAGTTTAGAAGCAGGAGTTTCTGACAAGATGAAGGATTAATAAGTGTCCCACCTCTAAAGAAGTTTCTTATAAATCTTAAGGAAAGGCAGGCTTCACTGAGCTCACCAAAGATGGAGCTGGTTCTGATTTGTTTGTGCAACTGCAGCCAAAGTATGAAGATGACTCAGGAGCTGAACTCTGTAATGAGGCTGAATGTGGTGCATCCGGTAGCTGAACATCTCAAGAAGTGTGTGCAAGATCCCCCATGCATGAGACTTGAAAACAGTTGGTAAGAGTTGACCTGGAGGAACACGATAATTTAAGCAAACAATTATTAAAAGCTATGCACTAAAAGATATTTGAAGAAAATCACATTGAGTAAAACATATGTAAAGATCTGATCACAAAGATACACATATACACAATGATCATGAAGACACATACATATAACACCTATGTGTATCTTTCATTTTTTTCTCCTATTTTCCATTCTATTGTAGAGAAAAACAATCCAGATCCTAATTATAATCCCAAGTTTGTTTTTCTTTCTGAAATTAGACAAATGAGACTCAAGTTAATCTGGAAAAATGAGAAAAGATATGAAAAATAATTTCTCCAACTTTTTCACTTTTAAATTATTTTCAAAAAGTTAATGTTCCTTTTCAAGTATGTAGTTCACTTTTCTTTAATGCAGTGCTGGTGACAAAATCCAGGGCCTCATGCATGCAATGCACTCTACCACTGAACTGTGTCCCAGCCCTAGGTTTACTTCTTAATACAAAAATATTATATCTCCTCCCTCCCAGAAAAGTTCAACTCTCAATTATGTGGAAAGAAGAGTTATTGTAGCTAAAATTAAAAATGTATTGGTGAAATTAGAGTTACCATGAATTAGAAAAATGAGAAAGTACAACTCAGAAATGCTAACAACAGACATTATATCATATCTTCTATAAAGAAGGTTAACTCCTTCCTCATTGCCAGTTAGACTTACACCTACAATAGGACTGTACTGTTGCCTTTGGCCAGAAACCACCTGTAGGAGGACATGGATCATGTCTATGCTGCTCACTGCAGCCCATTACCCACCTCCACCTTTTTTTCTTAAAGAGAAAGAGAGGGAGAGGAAGGGAAAAGGAGGGGGGAGAGGTGAGAAAGAGAATCAATTTTATCTGGCCTTTGTTTCTTCAACACTTGGTTGTATATGCGATGCTGGGGTTTGAACCTGGGTTCTCACACATACCAGGCAAGTGTGATACTGCTGAGCCACTGCTCCAGCCCATTACCTTTTTCTTACATTACTTAAAAATATAATTCATTCCCCTGAGTTCACACTTCTTAGCCCTCATTTTGGGCTTTGTTTTTCTCTATAACATGCAGCAACACATGACACATTGCATATTTCACTTATTTGCTTTACTTTCTGTCCCTCTCAATAGCATGGAAGAATACCCACTGAATTAATGAATGAGTTAGTGGTTATAAACACCAAAAAGTCCTGTCTTACTGATAAATCCTTTGATGCCCAAAGACTCTATTTCCATATAGACCAATAAACGACTGTAAGTTTCCACTAGGGCTGGAGCCAATGCCACGCTGGACTTTGCATGAGCAAGTTTTATCACTCTGGTTGCAATGCTGTGAATAAGGCTGAAGAGGAAAAAGAAAGAAAAGAAAAACCCACACTTTTTACATAAATTCAGGCATTACTGTACTTATGGGTACCAGTATACATTTGAATTAACATGATTCAAATGGACTTGCTTCATCTGACACATTTAAGTCCTGCAGGACACTTGTTAATGATGCACTCACTGCACAACTAGAAAAGACTGGTTTCTATAGTGCTTTCAGGCCAGGGGTGATATATGCTTTCCACATGCATTAAAATTGCTCTGCTCATGTAAAAACAAATTCTGGGTACAACTCAAAAAAAAGCATGTTTGAACACTTTTAGCCTGTTTTTCTTTTTCAAATATGTAACTAACTGCAATTGAAAAACTGGGTAACTTTTGTCATAGAATTAATAAATCGCTGTTAAAACTCAAGTTCAACAGGCTGTACCATGAGATGGAACCCTGAATTCTCCAGCTGCCCTCAGCCCTACCACCACAAATATATGCTTTTTTTTTATGTGCACTGACATCAGGCTTCCTATATTGTTATGCAAGCCTTCACTCATCTACATTCTCAGGTTTCTTCTCTAGACATTTGAATTTCTAGATGCATACCCACAAAGACCTTTCATTTTTGGAAAACATAATGACAATTCAATGTCCTTATATGTAATTCAATGTCCTCATATGTAAGCCTTAAAAATTTCATATTCCTAAACTCAGCAATTCTACTTCCAGAAAATTATTTAATAAAAATGACATTAAGAAAAACATTTTAGGGGTTGGGGATTTAGCTCAGTGGCAGAGTGCTTGCCTAGCACTCGCAAGGCCCTGAGTTCGGTCCTCAGCCCTGAAAAAAAAAAAAAAGAAAAAAAGAAAAATATTTTAAAAGAAAATGCAATTATGGATGCTGCAAAGAGTGCAATAAAGACAGTCTTCATCATAATCTTTAAACTATGAATACACTGCAAAAAAAAAAAATCAAAGTTCAACAACATGGAAAAAGTTAAATCATCATTATAGCCTAATAAAAAAAAACTTCTTTGTAACAATTCAAAAGATGCTTTTGAAAAACTCTGGACCTAAAAAAGTGACTGATTACTGGGAAAACATGATTATTAAACAGCAAAACAAACATAAATTCATATTGTTTATATGCAGAAAAAAAGACTAACAATATACACAAAATGTTTATCTCTTATAGAAGTACTATGAGCAATTATTTTCCTTTGCATTTACTTGTACATGCTAGAATGCCTATAATTTATAACATTCATTTTTGTACCTAAATATATTTAATTATTTTTTAAGTGCATCTGACCATAAAACATGTTTAATCACAAAACCAAGGCTTATCCTATACTGGTATCAATTTCTACACAGGGCCAAAATAAAAAGAACATACCTCATTTTGGCATGAACTGTCAATGAATCCAGGAGGTTCATTGGTAAGGGAGTTATAGATGCGGAAGCCAAACAGCTCGTTCCAGGGAGAGGTATTCTCATAATTCCATTTCCATAAATAGTTTCTACCAGAGCTCCCATGGGTAATGTAAAGCACTCTGAATTTGTAGAGTATGCATTACACAACAGGGCAATTTTATAATCATTCATCTGTAAACTTTTATTTCTCAGACTCTGCTGTAAGAACCTAAAAATTCACATTTATTAAACAGGAAAAATATAATTTCCATGAGATTAACCTGAATTTTTAAAAAGTTCAATTTTATGCAACTATTTAGTAATACTATCTTTATTCCTATAGGTATTATATAATTTATTTCAAATACATAAGGGAAACACACAAAAGTCTGTGTAACATTTCAGAAGAAACTTGAATGACTAAAAGTTAACAATGGATATTTGTTGAGTATATACTATACATACAGCAGTGGATTAGGCTGCTTTAGAGAAATAACCCACAAGTCCATTAACTCCGCTTCTCTTTTTTATCTACTTAAACACAATATACGCTTTCATTATCAGTATCACTATGAAAAAGTGATTATATGTATCTCATAAAATGAAAGCCACATGAAGCACTGAATCTGACTATCCTGTCTCCTATGAAGAGACCTGGCAGTTCTTTCAGAGGTAAGTTCACATATTCCTAACACCCTTAACTGAAGCACTGTTCTATCTGAAAAGGGTACTTTGTCTTATTCATCCTAGCTTTAGAAGACACTTAAGGGAACATGCCATCCATGCCAGCCAGATCAGCTTCATCAGTCTTGGCAGCCCAGGAAGTGAAAGATGTTTCTGTCAGATTACGCCCAAATCCAAAGCACTTCAGCAATTTTGAAATATTTTCACATTAATAAAAGCTAAGATAATTTGATTAAAGACTTTAAAGTGAAACATACAAAGATCAATCTTGAAAAATTTTTAAATCTAGCTAAACATACAGTAAGCAGGATTAATTAATGTTTCAGCTGTTTTCTGATATAGTAATTGGTCAATTTCTCTTGCTATGACATACACATTAAGTATCTACCCTCATATCCAATGGGTCTGGGAGATTTCCAAACTTCACACAAATACTGAGACCAACATTAGTCCATAATCTATTAAACTAAAAATTAACTGTCAAACAACAAATAACTTACTCATGGTGAAACTTTAGGGAATGAGGTATTGGAATTTGTAACTTGGAGTTGTCATTCTGGGCTTTTCTATTGAGATGAATCCAAATACAAGTCATTGCAAAGGCATGGGTTGACTGGGGTTTATTAATATCAGGAACTGGGATACACTGAAAAATAACAATTAGCATACTATTAGAAAGAGAATTAAATAATTATTTGTACTTCAGTCATCCTTTTCTGCAATCTCTCTTTTAAACATCCTTTCTTAAAAGCAAAGGAGATCAGTAGAATAGAGCAAAGAGACCAGGGGGATGGCAAGAGGGGCAGGAGCAGGGGAAGTGATGGGGAGGGATACTGGCCAAATTGTATCATTAAATTGTGTGCATGTACTAATGTGTAACTGCAAGTTCCAGCATTATGTACAACTATAATGTGCCAATAAAAAATGTGGAAAGAAAAAAAATTGTCCTTTCCTAGTCCCAATAGTTCTTTGACTATACAATAATAAAAACCAGTTCTAATAGCCACAAAACTTTAAAATTATTACAAGTCATTTTATTTGCATGTTTTTAAATTGCCAATAAAGTAACAAATGTTCATAGGTTGTTAGTTCATAGGTTATTATAGAGCATTATCAAACAAAAATCTTTAAAAATTTTTTTAAAAAACTAAACATCATTATGAAATTTTATTAAATGTAATAAACATACTAAAAATACAATTTCTAAAAGTCTCAAATGCTTTTTTAACATTAAGTTTCTCCTTAACAAATAAAAACTCAAAAGCCATACACATTAATAGGGCACCATGAGATTTTTTTTTTCATTTTTTTTATTTGTTTGACATAGTCTTACTATCTGGGAGAGGGGACTGTTGTTACATAGTCATGCATGTATGGATACTGACACAGTGATAAGTTAAGGCCGATCCTGGACCAGATCTAACCTCTCTTCATTCATTCCCTGAACTCATGTCTCCTCTGTAATCTCACCATACTATAGTTTGAAATGAACTTATACAAGTATATTAATTTTTGACATTTCTGAATTTCTCTGCCTGTGTATAGTTAAGCTTCTAATTGGAATTGAGTATTCCCAGTTGTATTGATAACCCCCTGTCCCTCCTCTCCTTGCTTCCTTCCTTTCTCCCCCAACTTTCATATGTATGGTTCCCTCAGCTTATGTGAAATTTCAACTATAGTGAGTTTATTACTTAAACTCAGCTAACTATCAGCCTATCTTAGGTTTTACACTAGCTTGTGTGATTTTTTTTTTTTGATACATGTATACATTGTGTGATCAGGTTAAACATATCTCCTCAGACATTGATCTCTTCTTTATGTGAAAATATTCAAAATCATTCTAGCTTTCTGAGATATACACTATACATCCACCACCTATTGTGAAAAAAGTGATTTATATGAAATGAAGAGAAATCAGAGGATATATATAATACCCTATTTAACAAAAGCACACTAAGACTGTTTTTTTTTAGAGAGAGGGACAGTAAGAGAGACAGAGAATCAATTTTATTTCATTTAGTTTTTCATGTGACTTCCGTTGCTCACAGACCTCGATGTGTACGTGGTGCTGGGGTCCAAGCGCCATAAACCCAGAGGCACCGCTCCAGCCCTTCACTAAAACTTCTTAACCCTATCTAACTGTAATTTAGTACCCATTGCTCAAACTTTCTCTGTCCCTCCTGAAAGCATATTTTCTTTTCAAGAATACACATAAATCTAAGAAATATGAAATCTAAATGACTATTACTAAACGTATGCATTTTAATGGGTGAAATGACAGGAAGTCCAGAAGTTGCTTTAAAATTGTTTAGCATTAACAAAAGAGGAGGAAAGTTGAAATAAAAATATTTCCAGGTGATGGGTACATGGGGGTCTGCTATTTTATTCATTCTACTTTTCGTATTTAAAATTTCCCAAAAAGTGTTTCCAAAAAATGGCAACCATCAAAACACACTATGTCTTATTCAAACATTCTATATAACAGAACACTGGAAGAGCATACTGCTACTCAACTCACAAACAAAAAATAGATATTAACAGAGACCTTTATTATTGGCCAGTTAATGATGTGTACAGATTGATACAGAGTTAGTGCCTTTTAATTTATTATTTTTGAGGCAGGGTCTTATGTTGCCCAGCCAGGTTTCAAACTCTGGGCTCAAATGATCTTCCTTTCCTTATGAGTATGTGTGACTACAGGCATGTGCAACTGTACCTGGCTTTTGTGTTAGTGCTTTAAAAAAGTGCAGACCTATTTAGAATGTACACAAAGTGCTTGGCACACTAGATATTCGATTGTGACTTAGAAAAAACTTTAGAAATAACCTGGTTGGATTTAAGTAAGTAGACTAATATCAAAAGACTGAATGCCCAATCCAAGATCACAGTTAAACAGAAATGGAGGGAAAAAACTATCTGAAGTACAGTGCTCTTTTCACAAAACCACACTAAAATTCTTACACATAAATTAGATGTGATCAATTCATTCATTGTATTGTTAACTACTCAATAAAACTTACTTCTTTCTCTGGGTATAGCAGATCAAAGAGCTTCATGACAGGGAGAAAATCAGCTAATGCATTTTTCTGAATACTTCCAGAAATGAATTGCAGGAGAACCCACATCAAATGATCTCTGCCTTTAATTAGTCCTCGCCCTGCTAACTGTAAAAGATGTTAAGTACAAATGTATACATAGCAATTTAATGAGACAGATGTAGAAAGTTGTGGGGATTTCCCTGCCCCTAAAAAGGAAGAGAAACATTGATATATTAGTTTGGATCTTAAAATGTCCCCTAAAGACCTATATGCTAAGGGCTTGGTCCCCAGCTAATGGTACTGTTCAGGAGATGGTGGAACCTTCAGGAGGTACGCCTAGTGGAAGAAATTAGGTCATGGGGGTGTGCCCTAGAAGTGGATACTTGATTCTTATTTCCTCTGCTATATGTTTCCAATCATGATACCCTTGCCTTGCTAGAGGGTGAAAGGCAACATGCACTGAAACCTCTGAAAATATGAGCCAAAATGAATCTTTTCTCATTATAAACTGTTAATTTAGGGTATTTTGACATAGCAATGGAAAGCTGACTAACACCTGGTTTCTGTGCTAGAAAATCAACATCTAACATTGGTGTTCAGTAACTATTTAGTCTCAGTTGAGGACATACCACAATTATTTAGTCTCAATTCAGGACATACTACTACTCAGGACACACCTGTTAAATTATTTTACTATTATACATACAAGTCTCCTCTTCAAAATAATTCTCCATACTAAAAATTCAATGCTTTACAATATAATTAAATTGATCATGTGTGTCTGAGAATTAAGCTTAATAATAGGATAATTCTTATTAAAAATATTTCATCAAAACATAACTTATTATACCAAAAGATCTTAAGGACTGGTTATCAAAAAACATCTTTCCTTCTTCTGCACAGTTTAACAGAAACAGTTGTAGGGAAGGGGTGTGGTAGTTGATGAAAGGATTTTAACAACTTTTATGAAAACTCTGTTTCCAAATAATCCATGCTATAGAGATGTTACAGATGTGACATTTACTCTATTCCCGTTCAACATGCCTGAAACTTTATAACTTAAGCCAGCTCTTCCCACAAACTTACTCTTCCACTTGTTTTCCCTTTCTTGGAGTCATTGTCCTTGCCTTCTATCTATAACCAAAATGGGAACCAGTGAGCAAGCCTTACCTCTTCCTCCCTGCTATCAATCACCTAGTCCTGAGTATCACCCTCAGCATATGTGGTCTCTGGCTCATTGTTTCTATCGTGGTGTAGGCCTTTAGCAACTTTTACCGAGCCCATTGCAATACCTCCTTTATTAACGTTCTTGCTTCTTCTTTTGACCCCCACCCATACCTACATCACCATTTTCCTTTCATGGGGCCATTAGCAGTCACTTTTCCAACTTAAATATGATGAAGTCATTCCACACCTCATTGCTGCCCAAAGAAAATCTAAGCCCCTATGGCTGCATATCCCTATCCCTGCATTCCTCTCATATCATCAACATTTTCTCCTTTATAGTTTTGCTTTCAGTTCTCACATACTTCCATCCCTTTTCAAATGATTATCTTATTGTTAGGAAAACACTATCTTTTCCTCTTAACAAATTTCTATTCATCCTTTGTTAGCTGAAAGATCTCTTTGATAGATGGTTTTATGAGAGATGACTCATTCCTACTGCAGGCAAACATGTTTCCATGATGTTGTCAACTTGGAAGCATTAGATTATATCAATTTGTTCATACCCTCTAGTGAGATACTCCTTGAGGGTACTATAGTGCCTTTTCTTCATCTTGTATCCCCTGGTCCTTGCATTATAAATATATAAATATATAGAATGAATATATATTACAATATAAATATATATAATATAAATATATAGAATGAATAAATAAATGAATGAATGAATCCAGTTTTCATAATGACAAGAAACTGAAAAGTTAAAAAACCATAAAAGTGCTGAACAGGACAAAATTAGAGTTCTGACTTCTGCCACTGCTAAAATCTCTGGGCAGTGTCCAGTCCAGTCTAAAATATACTAATCAACAGATGTAGTGGCTCTGACTGAAAGACTTGTACATACCTTCTGATGAAGAGAAAGAACCATATGTGGAAAACTGGCAAACTGGAAAAGCACAAAGAAAATGAGCTGACTCGAGAGATGCTGCCACAAGAGTTGGCTTGTTCCCCCGTCATCAAACTTCTCCTCAGTCTCGGACCGCTCCATGGCATACACCACCAAATCCACCAACTGGTCCTCCAGCACAGGGCAGCGCTGCTTGTGCTGTAGGGCAGAGATTAAATACAGTATTCCAAAAGCCTCCCGGTTAGTTTCAGAAGTTATCAGTTAATGGGCATTAATTGTAACAAGAGGCTGAGAAGCATGGAATGAAGTTGAACTTAAGAAGTTGAGGTTAGATTTTGTCCATTAAAGCTGCATCATGTCACATTAACATAAAGGATGTGTTTCATGAAAAAATCCTTCTTTCAGTTTTCTCTCAAAACAGACTTCCTACTAACCTTTGACTTCTACTACTGTCACTATTATTTAAATTTGACAAAGGGCATTTCCCAGTAGAAAATTTCACTATTTATCCTTTGAAAAAAGATAACATTTTAAAAGGCAAATGAAATGGGAATAGCAGTACTAATTTTGTAACTTAACTCAAAAGATGAAAACCCTGAATTTCCAGGGATCACATACTGATAAAGAGCAAATAAACTAGTATGTGAATCTGTTATTTTAAAATAACCACCTCAAGTTTATACTATCTTTGGATGCAGAAGTAAACCTAAATAGCTGTCAGATTATTCAATGTCTGTTTTTCAGTGAGTGGTAATAATCCTGATAACAAAATGGAAACTTTCTCCACAATGAAAAAAAATTTAGTCTCAATATTAATCTCTGCCCTTCCCCCTTGAAAGTCAAACATAATGCAGCTTTAATTTTAAATTAGACCATTTTAAAGTCTAGAACAAGAAAAAGAATTGAGTTTAAACACTAACAATGAAAATGCAACTTCCCTTTCTAGAGGCAAAAAGATTGATTTTTTTAAAAAGTGATTTAAAATATTTTTTTAAGCAAAAGAAGTATGCTAAGCCATATTTTAAAAGCCATGTCATTTTTTCCTTTATAAATATGTTGTATGATTTAGTAGCAGGCAGTTCAAAGCCTTTCTAGAGAATACAATTACTAATATTGCTTTCCTCTAGACTTTAGATATAATTATTAGTCTTTTGCCGTGAAAAAGGGATATGATTTCATCAAATTTAGAGAAAAAATGCAAAACGGGGACAAATTTGGAAATAAACAAAACATAATGAATCACATCCCCTCTTTTGCATGCTCTTCGCCAGCTCCAAACTGTAAAGCTCCAATATAGCTGCACTTTCGTAAAGCATGCAAATAAAACAAACATCTATCCAAAACGGTAAGCATCAATGGTTGTTTCATATTTTTTCCAAAAACACAATGCCATGATCACAGTTCAACCACATTACAGGTTTACAAATAGCAATATTAACACCAAATGCTGAGACTATAGTACTTTTCCTCCAAATGTAATTGTCTTTATGAAGCAGAGCAAAGTGCAACAGACAACACTACAGACTATTTCTTAAACCAGCATGCAAAACTACTGTGTACAGGGCTTGAAATTCACTAGTTCTGCCAACCACCAACAACCTAAGAAACGTGTCAGACAACACAAATTTAGAGTGAGATCATTCAAAGTATACAAGAGTCAGAAAAATTTGTGAAAAGAAATAAAGCCAGGATTTCCAGTAGGAATTTTTCACTAGTGATGGGAATGTACTTCTAGTTTAGAAACTAAACAATTTGTCATCTACTTCTCCATTCATGTTGGTATTCCATCAATCTACTTCAGGAAAAAAGTACAAACTAAATAAAATTGGTATTTAGCACCTGAGCCACTTTGGAGTTTCTTTTTTTAGTATTAGCTTTTGTTTTTAAAAACTGGATTTTTACCTACATGTGTCTAGGCATGTCGTGACGGTCATCTATTTAATGATATAAAAAGAAAAGAAAAAATATTAAAAATATGACAATGTAAAAACAAGGAAAATTACAGTTAAAGCTGATGGTCTTTCAACATATGCCATGCCTCAAGATTACCTCTATCTTTTTTGTTAAGAATTAAATCCATCAGGAATCTCTGCGGTACCTGATGTCTTGTTATCTGATGGTAGGAGAACATCCAACAGAATTAGCTTTAAATTTCCCAGATGCTTTTGGTAAAAGCCAAAGATACAGCCTCCATTATGTTGCTTTGTTTATCTATTTTGATAATATCCAAAAAGAAAGGTCTGAACTACAAAATGATCTGTGTTGCTACCAAATAATAAGTTTTGCTTTAGTTTTCAATTGTTAAAAAATAGGTATATTAAATTATTAGAAACAGTTACATTAAAATTAAGACTCTTTACCACACATCGTTATACCAAGTGGAACAAATGAACATTTGCCAAGCAGTGTGAATAAAGGTTAATTATCAATCACTAGGGTAAGATCATTCTGCAAGTAAACAGATGCTAGTTCTACGGTGATATACATCTTGCTTCCTAATAGTGTTCATAAATTTATAAGTAGTCAAAATACTGACATATAAAGTTTAGTATTTTTAGTTTACATCATATTGTATGCATATATAGCTGAAACCTGTAGAGTACGTACATCCATTATTTTAATGATTTTATTTCTTCATAACAGATCAAATTATACTGGAACTTTATTTAAAATTTTCAGCTTAATAATGGTTAAAAACCAGGCAAAAATCACTACTTAAGGCCCACCCCTGCCCCTAATTTCTTCCCATCCCTATTTAAGCTGGTAAATGATAATGCTTTTCAGTCTTAGTAGCTCATATCCTACACTGAGTGGCACTTGACATTTTTCACATAACAATTCTGACAGTGCTTTTGCAATGGAAATTTATCATATTCTACTTAGGAGGGCTTTATTCCAAATCTTTTCAGTGCTCCATGTCAATTTTAAAGCAATACCTATCCAGGATAAGTTGGCAGGGGAAAATTTTGTTTCACTGTCATTTTCAGTTCTCTGCTATAACCAAGGAAGCTGTCAATCAGAAACAGAGCCTTATACCAGTTAATAGCTTTCAAGGTTATTTTAAAGAGAAACAGTGACCAGTTTCAGATAAACTGCCATATGGTAGTCAGAGTTCCTAAGTACTTTGTAAGCTTTAGAAGTATGTGATTTGTGATGCTTTTATTCAGTAGGAAAAAAAACTACAAACTCTCTCATTTGAACATATAAAACAAGATTGTTCCACTGTGAGTTTAAATCCAACACTCCACCTTGCTGGTCAGAAAACTGGGCTATTTATGACATTCTGAACATGACCAATTTTGTGATAAAACATAGCCCAATTCCTACTGGAAAATGCAATATGGACAGATCTTTAAAAAGTTTCAAGCTTTAAGTAAATTATTGTGTTACTAGAGAAAGGATAAGAAAGTACAGCACAGGATATAGTTCTGTAATAATAACAGATGTGATAAGAAGACTTGATTATTTTTAATCATATGCTTCTTATACTGTGTGTTCTCATTTGCACTCTTCTTTCCAGTAGTAGGTAAAAATAATGTATCAAGTCAAATCAGCAATTATTTTCCATCTACAAGTCCCCTCACTACATTTTCCTATGAAAACAATTACTGATGAATTATGAATTTTTGACAATGTTTACACTACGGTGGGACCAATACTAATAATGTTCTGTCAGCATTTCCATTATAAACTTTATTTTTTATGGATTTATGTCTTAGTCATAAACTTTTTTTAGGTTGAAACTTGTTATTGAAATGATCAGATCAGAAATAACATTTTTTCTGAATTATTCTGTTAATTTATACTTTGAGCTGTCCCCCCAAAAGAATAAAAGCTATTGATAGCTAAAGATATCTAGGGGAAGGTACTTGCAGCTCAAATGACCATGGGTACATTTAACCACCAATCTGTAAAAAAATTGAGTCAAGTATGACTTAAAGTTCACTGCAAAAAATTATTTTATGACATAGCATGAAGCAATCTTCCAAAGTTAGCTGAATACTTACCTCTAACTCAAGTGAAAGGTGACCAGAATTAATGACTTGATACTTAAGATGTTAAATTGACAGATTATATTGAGGTAACTGTCAGATACTCTAGTGCTGAAGCAATTTCAATTTCACATGTACAAAGGCTTGTCCAAACAAGGAAACTTGGTAAATTTTTCAGAAGAAAAAACTTAAAATAATAAGAGAGATATTGCTACTACGGTGAGGTTTGGCATGCAAAGTTTCAACACTGAGCAAGTTTTATGGCCAAGCTATATGTCCTTAAAAATAGGGCTTTATAAATGGAAGCACTGGCACAACCTTCACTATAGTATTGCAAACAGTAACGCTATTTTATATAACCTAGACAAGAACGTCTTTTTAAAATAAAAAAGCTGGTCTATTTTAATGTGTTGGGCTCAAAAAATTTTATCAAAAATAATTGGAACCACTATTTTGATTAAAATCTCAAAGGTGAAAAGTCCTGGAGAAGACTTGGGACTGCATAAGAGTTTGGCTTGTAAAGTGTGGCCATAGAGTTTACTCCCCACCATAAGTGAGCTGCAACTGAGAGGAGCCCACTCTAGAAGAAGGACACGTCTGGCAAAGACTGACAAAGAAGGGTGTTTGTCAAGAGGCGTGGGGTCACCTAAGAGTGTGACATTTCTTCGTCAATCCCCATGTTTCCAAAAAAAGCCTTCCCTGTATAAAGCTTAGCACTCCAACTTTTAAAAGCAGCATAGTTCTATTAAAGTGCTTTTTTCTCTTTTTGTTTTGATTTAAATTTATTTTTAAGACAAAGCAACATCAAAGCAACATAAGTATTTTTGTTGTTTTTTGTTTATTTGTTTTTAATAGTCTGGAAAGACAGGGTACCACAAATCTTTCCATCTCTGAAAATTCCATCAGGCTAGCTTTTGCTCTAATGTATGAAAATATTAAAAAGGAGTGGGAAGGAAAAAAACAACCCATCAAAAAGTGACAGGCTTTATTGAGTGCCAGGTTTTGTCTCTTAAAAAAAAAAAAAAGAATATTAAAAAAACAAACACCAGAAAAACAAAAACAAAAACCATCCACCAAAAATAACTCTCATATCCCAAGAAGATTTTTTTTTTTTTTTTTTTTTTAGTGGCCTTGGTCTCAGCATGGTCCTGCCAATTTCAAGCCCCGACCATACACGTATTCTCTAAATGGAATCAGTGGCTACAAAGCGGCCAGCGTATCGTTAGTCACAATACAACAGTAAGGTTGTGAACATACCTGAGCAATGTTCAAGGTCTAGAGCATTGGAGGATGGGCAGGACAAGACAGGACAGAACAAAAATAAAGGAAGAAAAAAAGAAAAGACAAAACAGTGACTATGAGGCCAGCCTCAAGGAACCCAGAGTCAGCACAAACCCTCCCACATGTTAAACCACCAAAACCAACAAACACACACCAAAAAAAGAAAAAAAAGAAAAAGAAAAAAATCAGCAAGGAGGCCACGCTGAAGATACCAGGGCTTACAAAAATAGACACCCAAACAACAAAAAAATCCAAAAAATTTTGGTTAAGTCATGTGTAGGTTCCTCTGTCAAAAGGTATACTTGAAACTGGCCTTATAGAAAAAAAAGCAATGCAAAATAAACCAACTTTAAAATATCTCCTTTTTAATTTAAACATTCTTAAAGCAATATATAATAAACAATATATTGTTTAACAAACTATATACTTAAAAATGTCACCAAAGAGTTTTTAACTGTTTTGCTCAGTTAGCTACAGCGAAGAAAAGAGAAAAGAAATAGTGCAGATTCTATGCAGATTTTACTAAGTTTCCAGCACAGTACAGTACCTGCTTATTTAAACCTAGCATATTGCAGACCATATCCCTGGAATAAGGCTGCTCCAATACATATCTCAACAAAGCAGTCTGTGGTTCAAACAGATCCTTTAAAGAAAATAAAAAATCATTATTGCTACAAGATCAACATAAATGGCAACTCAAATTATCTGGAACTAAGATTAAAAAATCCTCCAACGGCACATGTTACCTTCCCATAGTTGGCAGAATCTAGTGGAAAAAAATTACAGGGTTTTAGTACTTATAGTTAATCTGTTCCCTCATTTGAAAACCAAGGTGAATGGACTTGCTTAAGATCTTATGGAAGGTAAAAATAAAGATAATATTAGAAACAGGTCTTTTAATCTGCTTCCCCAGTGCACTTCCCCCCTCTACTTTCCTAAAAAGATAAAATGTGCAATTTTCGATTTTAGAGTCTCACAATGTCAATTCATATAAATTTTTATCCTATGTAATAATATTTCTTAGTCATAAAGAAGCATCATTAAGATCTTTGCTTCCAGGGCTAGAATGGTGGCTCAGTGGTTAAAGGTATGGTGCTTCCCTGGCATAAGCGAGGACGCAGGTTTGAACCCCAGAGCCACGTATACAATGGAGTGTCAGAGCAACAAAAGCCTCATAAAAAACTAAATAAAGTTGATTCTCTTTCACTAGCCTTCTCTCTTTAAAAAACTGCTTCCTTTTTGTGAAGACTTGACAGTCAATTATCTAAGAGTTTCTAAGCATGTAAACATACAATTTCTGATAACCAAATCCAGTTTACAGTAACTAATACCAAAAAGGTACATTTAAAAATAAAATCTTTTTCAAAGTTTACAGTCATTTTTCCAAATGGTAACACGAAAGTTTATCCAATATACTTTGAATGTAAAATGATCAATCTTCTATTTCCCTAATAAGTTTGCCAAAATCACTTTTTGGCACTTAAATGTACAAAGAGAAATAGATAAAAGTCATATGCCTGTTTATATTTGTTAATTTAGCTGATCTATACCTAAAATGCCATTAATTTAAAAAATTAACCTTATTTTTAAATACAATAATTTAGGAAGATTTCATTCTAAGTTTATTCTAACACTTCATGCATGCCAGTTTGTGAGTTACCTAACAGTTTTCTAGAATATATCATTTTCACATCTATAGACAGTGTTTTAATACCATCAGCAGAAAGTTTAACTAATATTTGCATTTTATTAGCTTGGTTGTATGTTTTATAGGCCTCTTGGCTAGAAGGAAGGAAGGAAGGAAGAACCACTTCATGTACTGATTTACTGATTTTTAAGATAATCTTTTTAAAAACTGTGATATTGTAATTGTGAAGTAAAAAAACCTTTGGAATAGTTATTGCAATAAATTTATTAAACTTTTCTTCCTAGTAAATTCATTCCTATTAGATTATAGTCTTTCATTTCATCCCAGCTACTGAAGACTGTTTACTGTTCCTTTTCTCATTTTAATAGTAAAATATCTGCAAAAGGTGTAAGGGCACAAAAGCATTCACTTCAAGTACTAGTTTTTTTTAAAAGAGTCCTTGGGTCATTTTAAAACAGAATAGTCAAAGTGACTGCTTTATGTGGAAATTTTTATAGCAAAAGTTGGTTTAGTACAGATAACAGTTGTCAGACCAAACTATACCCCTAAAAAAGTTATCAGTATATTCAACAAGACGGCTCATTCAAAATTTCAATGATTCAAAAAAACAAGCCCTCCTCCCTTTAGAATTAAACTTTAGAAATGTGATTTCAGATACAATCATGTTATTCTTGAGAATCACTGTAAGGAAAGAATTTTCTGCTCAGAAATACAACCAAAGAAGGGATGGAAACAGTTTTCAAATGGTCTTTTTTAAGTAAAAATATAAACACTATCTGCTTTCAAATTTGGAGAGTAAAGATGACAGGAAAGCAGAAGGGTTAAGAGTGTGGATTCTATAATCAGACAAAGTTCAAACTCTGTTTCTATCATATTTTAAATGTGTGGCCTTAGTCTAGGAATCAATTTAAAATTTGAGTGTTCTATATCCAAGTATTTGTGGAACCCTGAAACATAAACATGCACAAATGGTAGAATATATTTGGATGGTAGAATAACATGATAAACTATAAATTATTTTCCTCAAATAATTACTTCTTCAGACCACAAAGAGATAATTTAGTATCACATATCTTATAATCTAGGATGAAGATTGTTAGATGAACCACAAGTTCCATTATATTTAAGCAACATACCTTATCATATGGCAAAAGGCCTTTTAAAGGAAAACGAAGAGTGGCAGGATCCAATTTCCACGAATTACAAATGGCACCTGAGTTATTTACAACTGGTAGAAGACTGCAGCGGCCTGTAGCACAAAAATGTCTTAAAGTAAATGTGAACACAGAAGTGCCAGGTTCTTTATTCACTCCATGAATATTTATTGACTACATATGCTGAACCAGGTACTGGTTTAAAAATTGGTTTTAAAATGTCTAATTGAAAAAATAAACAAATAAATAAAATGTCTAATTGAGAGTGAAGTGTGCAAATGTATTTTTTCTATAATTTGTCCAGATGGCTGAAGATCAATCTTTATAGGATTCCCAAATTCAAAAAGTAGCATTTTGTCCAAGTGTTTAGGGCAGAAGTTAGTCTGCCATCTCTTTTTGTAAAGCTTTATTAAAACACAGCTGCTTTTGCAATTTAATGGCAGAGTAGAACAGCTGCAAGACTATGTATGTAGCCCCAAAGCTTAAAATATTCACAAGATGGCCCTTGTAAAATATAGTTTGAGACCTCTAGTCAAGAGTCAACATGATTAACTTTACGCAGTATGTCCCTAGAGGCTTTAGATGTTGTACATGATTATCAGTTCACATATCTAACTAATGAATAGTGTCATCTGAATGTCCCACAGGCACCTCAGGCTTAACATGTCTTAAGTAGAACTCAACATCATACTTCTCAAAACCCATTTCACTTCATTAAATGACATTCATATTCACTCAGTTACAAAACCTAGAAGCCTCAGAACTATCTGTCTAATTTTTGTTTAGTTTGGCATTTCCAGTGTCTAGAATGGCACCTGGCTCACAGGAAGTGCTCTACACTTGACCATAGAATAAATATGATTTATATTCCCAGAGAGCTCTAAGGCCACCATAATTTTCAGAAATAAAAGTACTAATTTAGGAGCATATTTGGGCACTATGAAGATTGCTACATTACATGGTTATTTTTAAAAGATCAGAGAATTAACACAAAGCATGAGAAAATGGAAAACAAATAAATGCAACAAAGAGCAAAGGTGTGCATGACAAATGGCTGAGACTATCATGAACCGTGCCACAGAAGGACAGGCCTACTGAGATTTCCAGTTATTTAGAGATTCAAAGATCTAACTACACCTTCTAGAATGGTTTAACCTGAAACGTAAACCCATTCCATAGTCACTTTTCCATTTCTAAAGTCAGCACAAAAGTACCTGAAAACAAGTATTACGTTCTTAGAGAGTTACTAAAATGACAAGCCAACAACACATATATTAATTAAGAGATGATCTTTCAGCTTTCTTCAACAGTCAGATCACTAAAAATCAAGTTAATATTTAGATTTCAAATTACAATCCTACCACAAATGGAGTTTATCCTTGCTGTGGGCCTGAAGGTATCTACAAAGTCTGATACTAGATTTCCAAGTAACTAAAAAGAAAGATAAAAAGAAGACAAATAAGATAAAGATTATTCTTTTTAGAGTGATCATTTATATAAATTGTAAATACACAAGTAAAGATTTAGTGCAGTGCCTGGCACATGATTACTCAATTAGCTCCATTTTTTTTCCCTTCCAAACAATTATTTACCGATTCATCTGTCCTTGAATTAAACGGTCACACCACAAATCCTTACCTATTGATGTAGCTAACAATTTTTTAGCAAATGGCATAAAAATTGTTCCAAAAGTCCACCAGAGAAATGAAATAAATATGTTGTGATAAAAAAATACATATTATCTAAGGAAAAGTAATCACTTTTTAAAAATAAAAGTCCACCAGAGAAATGAAATAAATATGTTGTGATAAAAAAATACATATTATCTAAGAATAAAAGTAATCACTTTTTAAAAATAAGCATATTAACAATAACATAGAACTATTTTTGATCAAAATTTCTATTAAAATTTTGGAAAATATAGAAATTACCCAGTGTGGAAGTTTTCCTTCAGGATATAGTTTCCTGATTTCTGTGACTGCAAAATAAGCTGGTAATAAGCAGGCATTTCTTTCCAAGATATATGCTATAACCTAAGAAAAATTTAAAGGGCAACATTAGTCTTGACTAGTCCCACATACAAGCTCTTTAAATACAACACTGGCAACAATAATAGAAAGAATATTAAAAAGTAAGAAGACTGGCTGGAGATGAAGCTTAGTGGTAGAGGACTTGCCCAGCATGCATGTGGCCCTGGATTCAACTGCCTGGACCACCACCAAAATAAAAAAAAGTAAAAAAGTAGAAAGAAAGATTACTTTCTGTGGGAGATATTGATCAATGGACACATCTTCAATTAGTTAGAAAGGAATTCAGATCTATTATATATTATGTTGACTATTATTAATAACAACATACTATGCTTGAAAATTGCTAACAGAATAGATACTATTCTCACCACAAAAACATAAGTATGTGTGACTCAGATGTTCCACAATGCACGCACACACAAACTATTTTTACTTGTCAGCTTAAAAAAAGAAAGAGATTATTTCATGGACTTACTGGGTATAAATGATACCATAAAGGAAATCCCTTAAAGAATGTCTAAAAATAAAAACTAATAATCAATAGAATGAATTGTTGACAAACAGTAAATACCCTAAAACTGTTTTAAATATTCACAGATTTAGGAGAGCAAAAGACCAAAATAACAATTCTTGAAACATAAGTTGCAAAGAAAATCTTTTAAGTGGTCCATAGGCTGATAATGTCTCATAATGACTTTAAATACTTTAATATCTATATTATTTTTTCATAATTAAAAACCTGAAATTATGGGGCTGGAGCGGAGGCTTGGCAGTTACAGTGCTTGCCCGACATGTCCAAGTACACAGTTTCAAACCCCAGAACCCACACACACAACTAAGTGTCAGAGCAACTAAAGCTATGTGAAAAACTCAATAAAAATTGATTCTCTGTCTCTCTCTCACTGTCCTTCTCTCTTTAAAAACAAAAAACAAAAAAAAAAAAACCTGAAATGAAACAGAAACATTTCAAATTCCTTTTGAAATATAAAATTAAAATAGCACTGTTAACAATAGAAGTGATTGGGGGGAGTGGAAATGGAACATCCTAAAATTATCTTAAATTTTAAAAGCACAGACCCAAATAAAACTAGGCTTTTTCTGAGGTTATGATCAATGAATCTTAATAAATCTAAATTACCTCTCTTGCTGCCAGCAGCTGCTGCACAACAGCAGAGCTCACTGTATTAGGAATTGTCAAGATTTTCTCCAAAATCACTTTTAAAAGATCTCGAACACCCTGATACAAGAAAGGAAGACAAAGGTTAAAACTAAGTAATATGCATTGTGTTAGCTAAGATATCCAAGGGTTTCAGGATTATATACTCCTTTCAAGGTCACACCTTTAAATTTTCTAAATTGAAGTTAATACTGAACTCCCTAAAGCTAACTCAAGAGTCATGCTCCAAAGTGGAATTCTAAATGTCTTGTGATATGAATAAAGAAAGTTACTTAAAAGTATAGAAAGTTACTTTCTATACTCTGTCAACCTTTTTTGGCCCTGAAAACATTTGTTTCTTACTGTTACGAAGATCAAAAAAGCTTTGCTTGTATAACATAAAGAAATATATTTGAGGGGCTAGAGTAGTGGCTCACTGTTTATAGCTCTTGCCTGGCATGTGCAAGGACGCATGTTTGAATCCCAGCATCATGTACACAATGAAGAAGTGTCAGACCATGAAAAGTCACATGAAAAATTAAATAAAATTGATTTTCTCTTTCTCTCTCTCACTTTCCCTCTCAAAGAAAAAAGAAAGAAAGAAATGGAGCTGAACAAGCTGGACATAGTGGAGCACTATTGTAAAGGCAGGAGGACTGCAAGTTTGAGGCCAATCTTGGCAACTTAGTGAAGACCTGTCTCAAAATAAAATATAAAAAGGGCTGGGGATGTAGCTCAGGGGTAAAGGAGCCCTGAATTTGTAGTACCAAAAGGAGAAAGGAGGGAAGAAATTTGAACAGCTCTTGAAAATACTCTGAAAATATGAATAACATTTTTAAGCATTCTAGCAGATGGCTCTACTCATTCCTTTTGGCATACTGCAATTTTACTTCCTCTTCTTACCCTTCACATACCTTAATTTCTCAGTCATATACATATCTACTACCAATAGCATTATCTGATATAGAGAAATTTCATTCCACATGCACTTACTGAGTATAAACTATGTGACCAGGTTGTAAAGACAGGACATATTAACAGAAAAATTGTAAAATGCCACACAAATAACTAGAAGGCAAAAACTGCATAAGTCTAAGTTAAGAGAAAATAACCAGGAGAAGCTGCTTTGAATTAATTTTGTGTAAAATAATAATTTAATCCAATAATCATCTGTTAGGTCATTATCTGTTAAAGTCGTATCAAATTGGAGAAAATGTAGACATAAAGCATATGGTCAATTATGGGCAATTCTTTGAAAAAGGCAATAGTAAACTGTCTTGATGAAGTGAATGGCTTTTGCCATCAGCAGTGCTACTGAGCTACATTATTATGAGATGCAACTAGAATGTGTATATTATTGTTTCTGGTAAACAGCAGCATATTGAAGATATTAGTTAAGAAAGAACATAAGGGAAATCAAGCTGGAGGTGAAGCAGATCTTGCTGCCCTTATCAATTAGTGCCTACATCCCTTCTCAGTTCCACCTGCCGCTGTTCTGTGCTCTTCATGCTCAAACATTAGAAGACTGAAGGGATGAAAGAATGCAAATTCTGCTTCATGACTTCCCTATATCATCATAAAATACATTTGGGCCACCCAAGAAGTGTTGTGAACAACTAAGTAATTTTAAGACCTTTTAGGAAATTCACAACAGAAAATAGGTATTATGTGCATGCTTCTTTGTTTCCCTCACTTGAAAATAATATAGATCTCCTGAAATATTAATCTTGTCTGAAAATAAGAACTTCTTATAATTAAGAAAAAATACCTTATAATCCACTCCCCCAATGATTTTCCGAACCAGTTTAAATGTTAAGGCCCAAAGCTGTGTTCTTTCCCATTCAAGAGTGTCAGAGTTTATCAGAGATTCACAAACCATCCTGAAAAAAAAAAAAAAAAGGTAAACTAGTTCCAGTAGAATACAGAATTCTGAAACTTCTCAAATAGCTATCATCTGCATACTATGGGTATTATATCTGTCATAGCAAGTATGTTTCATAAAGTGTATTACTACTCATGCATATTTTTAGATAAATATATAACATCTCACTTTTTTACTTCTATGAAAAATAAAACACCAAGCAGAACTAAGTAGTATTCATTATATTTTTACTAGAAAGAAAGAGAATTATCAAAAAATTTTGGTTAAATGTATACCACCTATTAGCTAGTGATAGACTGTATTTTTCCAAAATGGCAGGGAACGAGATTTTCAACTCCAACTCCAACTCCACATGCTCTTCTGAACCATGAAACTAATTCTCCCCACTTGGAGAGGTAGAGGGAGGGTCTATATTCCCTTTCCTTAGACCCGGACAGGCCTCAGACTACAGCCAAAAGGATGGGGGATAACTTCCCTCCTAGACCTGTTTTACAAGCTTTCTCTCTACCAAGCTCTGACAAAGTCCAGGGCACAAAGTGAGGACATGTATACATTCTGGCTGAGAATTCCAGTGGAAGTTTCAATGAACCAATCATTAGATTTTTGTTTGTGGAAATATTTGTCATAATTCTAGTCCTAGCCACATTAGAGTATAACTATATAATAGATTATGAAAAAAAAGCTGTTGTTAAGTCCAGTCATTGAGGAGCCTCATTTCCTTCTTCATTCCCTTATGCTTATACAACAACAACCTCAACCAATTTCCCAAAATATATAAAGAAGAAAATACTTTGGGGTGCTCACACCCATCAATAAACATACCTGGGTGGAAGGAGACCAGTTTCAACTGCCATTGCTAAGCAGTCATAAAGAAAAGAAATTCTTTTAGGACTATGCTGGCCATGGATAAATTTAACAATCCACTGGATGCATTGTTCGTGAGACTCCTGAAAAATCAGAAAACAATTTTAGGTCTAAAGATACATTTTACACTAATAGCTAATACTACACCTAGGAGTATACCAAGACTATGAATGAAACATTTCATTATGAAAATATTTTCATCCACTAATAGATGAAAAAGCAAGATTTTAAAAAAGCAAGTTGAAAAATTCAGGTTTAGTAGCTGTTATGCTAAGTTTAACATCTTGCAATTATATAAAGTTCTACCACTTTTACTATGTAGATTTTATTAGCATATTCAAGGTCAAGAGAAAACTAACACAGACTATGTAAGATACTGTAAGCAATGCCCTTAATTGTAGATATAAATATTCCTGCCACAGGGAGAAAAATATTTATTACGGGTTGGTACTTCAGCCTCATGAAAATTTAGTGCAAATCTCATTCCTCACTATGAGTCCAATGACATATCAAATTTCTAGACTTGGAAAACTTTAAGTCTGATACCAAAAAGTTGGACTCCTCAACGATTTTCTTCTAGGATATCTCCAAGGAAATCTCTATCCAAGAAGAGACTGTATGTCCCGCTCCTCTATATCATCACCATCCATACTACACTTTTGTTATTGGATATATAACAATGGTTTCTTTCTTGCTCTGCCATTAGAATATAAACTTTTTGCAGACAAGGGCCATATCTTACCTCACAAAATGTTTAATGAATTATTTTAAATATTTAGTATGTTTGAAAGACATTAAACATTACTGAGAGTAATATAAAGTAAAACTATATTGAGATAGAATTTCTTATGTGTTTGAAGGACAAAGATCAAAAAGTTATTAACACTCTATTGTAAAGTTAAAAAAAATAGATACTCTCATACATTCATAGTGGGAGTATTAACTAGTATAGCAAATTAGGCAATTTCTCTAAAAATTACAAATATGTATACCCTTTGATTAAAAAATACTTCCAGAAATTTGTTTTATGTCCCATGTATATTATTCATTATAGCTCTGCTTAAAGTAGAAAAGTTAAGAAGAAATCTAAATGTCAGTTAGTTAGGGGTTGGTTAAATAAAAGAAGGTACAGCCATCCAATAGAATATGATGCTGCTACAAGAAAGAAGTAACTCTTAATGGACTGATATGGAATTACCCCCAGAATTTACTAAAAGGAGAAAAGCAAGATGCTAATTAATGAGCAAAATAAACAGTATGTGACCATTCTATAAAAATGATTCTAGGACAGGGATATAGCTCAGTGGTAGTGCACACACTTAGGCCCTGGCATTGAAAAGAAAAGTGAGAGAGAGATGGAGAGAGAGAGATTCTATATAAAATACTTCTACGAGGAAACAAATTGGGATACTGGCTACAGATAGAGAAAAGGACAGGTGGGGGCTAAACTAAAACAATAGCAGGGAGACTAGTTATTGGATCAATCCTTTTGTACTATTTGTATGTTGAACAATATAACACCTATTTGAAAATCATTAAAATAAAAATTTTACATATGAATGTACTGCCTCTATGATCCATGTCTGAATGGTAGATCTTACTACCAGTGGTTCACATGCATACAGATCTCATTTCTCTATGGTGCACCAATTAGACAATTAATGCATAACTGTCATAATCTTTAAGGATCACACATTGTGTCTTTTACTTGGATATGTACTCTGGTGACTATTCTTTGTAACTATATTTAATACTTCTTTCCCCATTTTTAGTATAATGTCTTTGAATGCTTATTATAGAATCTTTATACCCTTACTGTAGCATCTTTGAATCTTCACTGTAGTGCCTTGAACAAGGTATTTTGGTATCACTGTTGTGCTCTTTATCCTTGACTAAAAAATGGGAAATTTTACCTATCACAAGAAGTTTTTCAAGCGTACCAAATAAATCTAAATAGGATGGAAATGGTAATTTATCCAGAGAAAAAACTTTTCTCTGATGACACTGCACTGTCATCAACTTGAATTCTCAAGTTACCCCACTTAAGTATACAAATTAAAAACAAAATGGAAACCAGAATAAAAGATTATGGCAATTTTATTTCTCTGCTTATTGGAAGATCTTAACAGCAACATCAAAGTAAATGTAAAAAGGAAAGGGGCCCCAGAAGTCATCAGCTGCAGTGCTCACCTGAGGAAGACCACCCCAAAACTGTCTGAACGCTCCCAAACAGCTAATTAGTTTTGTTTTTTCATCTTCAGGGGTATCCATAAACATGCTATAAAAACAAAAATCATATTATTTGTCACGACTTTTAAAAAGATAATTAAACCACCAGGATAGGGTATCTTATAACCCTCCAAGACAACCTAAGTAAAATCTTACGATACAAATCCCATTGAAAACACACAAGTCTGCCATGCATACCCAGGGAAAGCCTCTTCTATAACTTCCGTTTTCTGTAAAAAACAAAACAAAACAAATAAACGATCTTAGTTTAAAAAAAAAAGGCGGGGCGATCCCCTTAGCTAAACATTACAATGAGGCATAGAGCAAGAACGCAGACCAGCAATACGCTGAAACTAAATACCGGCTGGTCTGTCCCAAAGCGTGTTGTGAATTTTAAAAGTATACTTCCATTGCCAGCAATTTGAGAATCATTAATCCCCTGCAATCATACTTGGTGTCAAAACAAAGCGGAGACGGGCAAGGAACTGGCCCAGGCCGAGTTCTTTCATCAGCTGCCTCCGTTTCTCCCGCTGCCGAGCCGCACCCCGGACTGCCGGTAGCTGCACTCACCACCACCTCCTCAAAAATGCTCTGCAGTTGCGTCTCCATTTGTACCATGCCCCCCCGGTCTCCCCGGGAAGCCTGGCACGGAGCTAGCCAAGCCCGCACTCCGAGAAGAGCAGCAGAGGGGCGGAGTCGCGGGGAGGAAGCCGCCCAGAGAAAGCCGCCGCTCTCACTGGTCGCTTCCTCCCTTCCAGAGCGCCGCAAGTGGAGCCTGTACGGAAGCCGTGAGGGTCCCGGTGCGCGGGAACCTTTATGAACACTCTCCCCCCGGAAACCAGTGGTCAGACCCGATGGTTCCGTTTGGAGAAGGGCGGCCCGCGAACTGGACGAGAGCGCCCCCTTGGCCGAGCCTCGAATCCAAGTCATCCCGAGTCGCATCAACTGCGGGCCGCCACCTCCTGGCTGGAGAGGGAGTTGCTTTCTGTTTGGGGCCAACTTTGGCAGCAGGGAAGACGCAGAAGATGCCCGAGCCGCCGCGGGGACCGGGCTGGTGTCTGTGAGCGGTGGACTTCTCCCGACCGCAGGAGCCATGTCTGCTCAGCTACGGTAACCCAGTGCCCAGCCCGAGATGGACACTTAGCTGGCTTTCAGTCAGTGTTGAAAGACTGAATGAATGCATCGTTTTGATCTTTGTTCAGAATTATTGAATAATAATATTTACCAGTTTAGTTGTAGTCATCCAAAAGTAATCATATTGACCAGTTATTTAATACTGGTTGAGGGAGAATGGGCTGAAAGTTTGACAGAACCAAAATTGTTGAAATACAAGTACGCTCTCAATTTATTGTTTTTTTCTGTAGGCTTAACAGGTAATCTTATTGTGGATTATCTTTCATCAGCTCTTAGTACTAAGACAGTTTTCGTTACTACTTGGTGTATTTTCGTGCTTCCTTCTTTGTGTTATCCAAATTAATGTATTCTCAGTGAATGCCAGGTAAATCCTAATATTGTCCAGGACTTGTATAAATGACAAGGTAAAGTGGTCAGGAAAGAATTATATTTTTCCATCACAAAATAGAAATTGCATTTACATTATGCTTAGTGATGATCCACTTACTGAATAAAAATTGACTTCATTTCTAGACCTTCTGAATGTGTTCCCCCATGCTTATTTTATTGATGTATATTTTATTTACAATGAAATGCATAAAACTTAAATATATAGATCCATGAATTTTGACAAAGTTCATACTTGCTCAACTAACACGTCAGTCAAGATACAAAATATTTAATATCACCCTGTTAAATTCCTGATGCTCCCTTGCAATAAGCCCCCACTTCAGGGGACATGTACTTTAATTTACATAATCATTAATTAGTTTCTCATGGTTTAATGATTGCACTAGTTAACCTTTTTTGCCCATTATTTATCAGTCAGTTTCCCATTAATTTATTTGTTGGAGTTCTAAATATATTATGTATTCAAGTTTTTCACAAGACACATAGATGGTAAATATTTTTCCCTGACTTAACTTGCTTTATCATTTTCAAAATGGCATCTATGTTTAGGATAAAATGTTAATTTTGATGGAATATAATACATTACTTTTTGAATTTTGTGGTTATTATTTAAGTAGCCTAAGAAATCTTTGTCTACCTTAAGGATATGGTGCTATTTTTTAATGTTTTTTTTCTGGAAGGTTTATAGTTTTAACTTTGATGTTTAGGCCTACGATCCTTTGAATTAATTTTTGTGGATGGTGAGAGGGAGGCAAAACTATTCCTTTGCTCACGAGGATTATGATAGCTTTCCAGGACTAAGAGTCTAGGACCACCACGTTGATGGGCCTAGAAGAAAGAGCATCAAGTTCAAGAAGAGTATTCTTGAGCAATCTTCCATGCTAATTTTCAGATTTTCTCTGAGTCTATGACCCCTTTTTTCTTGTCTGTTTCTCCATTTCTGAATAGTAATGTATTATACTATGTCTGTGCTACCATTGCATTTTGGAAACATACAATTTGTTTTCTGGTTTCACAGGTTCATATTTAGAGAGGAATCTGCCACAAGATGAATCTTGCCTCAGTTCTCATCCACTCATTCCAGCAACATCTGTTGAAACAACCTTTTCTCCATTTAATGGCCTTGTATTAGTAAAGGTCTATTCTCAGATTTTATTTTGTTCTATTGTTCACTCCTTATTCTAATATCATAAAATGCTCTAGCTGATTAGAAAGACTAAAATAGCGTAAATTGTCCAACTTTAGTTTTTTCTGCTTATTTAGGCTACACTAGGTCTTTTGCATTTCCGTATAAATTTTAGAATCAGTTTGTCCAAAACACTGAGATTTTTATTGTAATAAGTAAAATATATATTCTTCATAACTGATACCTTAACCATGTTGAGTTTTTGGTTTATTAACATGATAGATACTTCCACTTATTTAGATCTCTTTTTTAGTAATATTTTATTTTCAGTGTACAGATCTTGCTAAAGTGTACAGGTTTATTCACTTTCTAAGAATTTTATGGAGTTTTCTGTGCTATTTCAAATAGCATTTAAAATTTTTATTTTACATTTGTCTTTTGCTTATGTCTAGAAATAAAATTGATTTTTGTACATTGACTAAATCTTGTGACTGTGGTGATTTCATTTATTAGTGTTAGTAATTTTTTTTGTAGATCTCGTAGAAACATCTATGTGTACAACCATTGCCACCTGTAAAGGGAACAGACTTGCTTCTTCCTTTCCAATCTCTATATATATGTGTCTTTTGTTGGTCTTTTTCATGCAGTTTTATTCCAGCTGATACATTCAGAAATACAATGAATAGAAGTGGTGAGAATTCATCTATGCCTTGTTCTTGATAGAAGGGGGAAAACTGCTTTTCACCTTTAAGCGTGATGTTAGCCATAGGTTTCATTGATTGCCTTTATCATTTCATTGATGCTATTTATCATATTGAGGAAATTCCTTTATATTAATGAAAATTTTTCTGAATGGATATGAAAATCTGTCAAATGCTTTTTCTGCATCTGTTGATAGGATTTTATGATTTTTCTCCTTTACAACATTAATATGGTGAATTTAATTGATTAACATTTGAATACTGAACCAATTTTGCTTCCATAGGCAAAATGACATCATGATATATATAAGCCTTTTTAAATAGTGTTGAATTCTATTTATTAATATTTTGTTGAGATTGTGCACTTTTCTTCATATGTCACCATCATTACCAACAATTAATATATCTGTTATGCCTTGTGGATAAATCAACTTTCTTTAACTCATAAATAAAATTGCCAGTGGAAGTTGTAGGCTTTTAAAGTCCCCTTGACTTCTTTTGTGGTATGAAATACCATAGACCGCTAAAAATGTGTTGCTCCCTTGGAGTTGCTAGCAATAAAGTGATGATTCCCCAGTAATGCCTGGCAGAAACTTAGTTTCCTATCAACTGTAATGTGCACATACAACCACTGTATGTCATTGTTTACCACACAATAGTTATTGAAAACTGAGATGAACCATTCAGATTTCCTATTGGAGAATAGCTTTGAGGCTCAGACTGAATGCTTTAGCTTATCAGGGCTGCCATAAGAAAGTCCCATAGACTGGGTAGCTTAAAAAGTAGAAATGCATTTTTTTCACAATTCTGGAGACTAGAAGTCTGACGTGAAGGTGTTGGCAGGATTTGTTTTTTCTGACTCCTCTTTTCTTGGCATGTAGTTGGGCATCTTCTTCTGTGTCTTCTAAGGTCTTCACTTTGTGCATGTCTGCATCCCAGTTTCCTCTTTTTATAAGGTTATTAATCATATTGAATAAGAGTCCACTAATAATGACCTAATTATAACTTCATTACTTCTTTAAAGACCTTATCTCCAGATACAGCTGTATGTAAAGGTACTAAGGGTAGGACTTTCAAGAGGACACTATTCAGCCCACTCTGCCCTCTGCCCCTAAATAACTATGCAAAATACAGTTACTGTCATTCCAACAGCCCCTAAAGTCTTAATATACTATAGTATCAACTTTTTTTTAATAAAGAAAGAGGGACAGTGAGAGAGAGAGAGAGAGAATCAATTTTATTTAGTTTTTCATTTGTGTTTCGTTGCTCCGAGACTTCTTTGTGTACGTGGTGCTGGGGTTCAAACTCTTGTACTTGCACATGCTGGGCAAGCGCTGCAACCGCTGAACCATGACTCCAGCCCCTAGTATCAACTTTTAAGTCCAAAATATTATCTAAATATCATCTAAATCAGGAATGGATGATGCTCAAGGTGTCTTTTCATTCTAAAGCAAATTCTTTTTCAACTGTGAATCTGTAAAATCAGTTAACAAGCTATCTGCTTCTGAAATGCAGTGGTGGTACAGGCATATGATAGACATTTCCATTCCAAAAGGGTGAAATAAAAAAGAAGAGGGTCAGAAAATCACAAGTCCCAAGCAAGTCTAAAACTTAGGCTATTTCAGTAGATTTAAGGTTCATAAATAATAATTCTCTTTGACTTGATGTTCTGTCTTTCAGGCCTACTGGAATGATGGTAAGAATAAAAAAGGCTTCCACATGGTAGGTGCATTCAAGTAGAGGTTGTAGGCACCTGAGTGGGATGAGGTAGGCATCCAAGCATGATAGGGCATAATGGAAAGATTGATAGGCTGTTTATATGAAGTGGAGTATGTAAACGTGTATACACAAACACAAACATGTACATACATATATATGTATGTTCCCTTGCTCTGGCAATGGTAGGCCTTAGGAGAAGCAGCAATTCAGTGATCCTACCTTCCTTTTTTTTCTTTTTTTCCTCTTACTGTGACTTTTATTGCAGTAGCGTGGTGGACAAAATGACAGTGAAAGTTCCCCTCCAAAGAGGTTTCATTCCTTAACCCAGATTAAATCTCCAAATTTATTTTTTTATTTTTATTTTTAATGTATTTTTATTAGTGTATTATAGTTGTACATAATGATGCATTTATTGTCATATATTCCTAGATGTACGTAATACAGCAATACAATTTGGTCAATATCCCTCCCACTGCACCACTATACCGCCCTCTTCCCATCCCCAATCCCTTGCCTTTTTTCTGGGTCCTATATTTCTCCTAAAAAATCCAAGTACATTGACATAATTCATATACCAATGAAGAGATTTTTTATATACATGACAATAGTATCTACAATGACATAATTTAAATACTTCAAATGTACCTTGATTTATCTCCGTTTCAACCTTTCCCCTTCTCCTCCTTTCCTATCATCCCTTGTTATTCTTTGATATATTTGACAACAGTATGAAAAATTTATGTTTTTTTAAAAGCATGCAGTACAGCTTCTTCAAATATCTTATGTAGTATCTTGTAACTGTATCTCATAAATATTATCAATTTGCATTTCTGTTCTATGGTTCTAATCCATGAATTTATCTACCTTTTCCCTAAGCCTCAGTTTAGCTCCAGCCAGCAAAAATGAGGTAAAACATTTGGCCCTTGACTCTCTGGGTTTGGCAAACTTCTCGTAGCATGATTTCTTCCATTGCCATTATTTACCTTCAATGGTTACAATATCATTGTTTTTAGTAGCTGAGTAGAACTCCATTGGGTATATATACCAGAGCTTTTGGATCCATTCATCCAGTGAGGGGCATCTGGATTGGTTCCATAATTTAGCTATTGTAAATTGAGCTGCTATGAACATAGCTTTTGGAGTGTTGCTGTAATGTGCTGATTCTAACTCCTCTGGGAAAATACCCAGAAGTGGGATAGCTGGGTCGTATGGGACACCCAACCCTAATTTTTTGAGGACTCTCCACACTGCCTACCAGAGTGGCTGTACCAGTCTGCAATTCTACCAACAGCATGCCAGTGTTCCTATCTCCCCACAACCCCTCCAGCATTTGTTAGTGTTTATATTCTTCATCTGTGGCAGTCTGACTGGAGTGAGGTGAAATCTTAATGTAGTTTTGATTTGCATTTCTCTGATTGCCAGTGATTTAGAACACTTTCTCATGTATTCATTGGCTTGCACAACATCCTCTGTTGAGAAGTTTGTGTTTAGCTCTCTGGCCCATTTTATTGATGGATTGTTTGTATTTTTGTTGTTGAATTTTTTGAGTTCTTTGTAAATTTTGGATATTAGCCCCCTATCATTGGGATTACAGGCCATGGTTCATTCCCATTCTGTAGGTTGTTTTGATTATTTCCTTGTTGGTACAGAAGCTTTTTAGCTTAATAGTATCCAACTCATTGATTTTTTTTACTGTAATTCTTTTACTTTAGGAGTCTTATTGAGGCAGTCGTTGCCAACTCCCATATTCTGGAGTGTTGGTCCTAATTTTTCTTCTAGCAGTTGTATGGTAGCTGTTTTAATTCCTAATGCCTTGTTCCATTTAGATTTGATTTTGGTGCAAGGTGAGAGATAAGGATCTAATTTCAGTTTTTTGCAAATAGCTGTCCAGTTTGTCCAGCACCAATTGTTGAATAGGCTGTCTTTCCTCCATGTTATATTTGACCCCCTTTGTCAAAGATGAGATGTTTAAAGATTTGTGGGTTTGTCTCAGAGTCTTCTATTCTATTCCATTGGTCTTCATTCCTATTTTGATACCAATACCATGCTGTTTTTAATACTACAGCTCTATAGTATAGTTTTAGATCTGGTATTAAAAAGCCACCTGTTTTGTGTTTCTTGCTAGTAATGTTTTTGCTATTCTGAGTTTCTTCTCATTCCAAATGAATTTGAGAATTGCTTTTTCTATATCTGCAAAAAATGACATTGGAATCTTGATGGGGATCGCATTGAATCTGTATAGTGCTTTTGGCAGAATGGCCATTTTAATTGTATTAATTTTGCCTAACCAAGAGCAGGGAACATCTTTCCATCTTCTCAGGTCTTCTTCAGTTTCCATTTTCAGTGTTGAATAATTTTTCATGTTGAGGTCTTTTACTTCTCTTGTTAGATTAATTCCCAAGTATTTTATTCTGTTACAGGATATTGTGAATGGGACTGATTTCCTGATTTCTTCTTCTGCCCTATTATTGTTAGCGTATATGAAAGCTATTGATTTATGGGTGTTGATCTTGTAGTCTGCTTGATTGCCAAATCTGTTTATTAGCTCTAGCAGTTTTCTTGTGAAATTTTTTGGATCTTCCAGATATAGAATCATATCATCATGATTTTATCAAAGGCCTTTTCTGCATCTATTGAGACAATCATACGGTTTTTGTCCTTAATTCTGTTTTAAGTGATGAATCACATTTATTGATTTGCATATGTTGAACCAGCCCTGCATCCCTGGAATGAAGCTCACTTCATCATGATGAATTATCTTCTTGATGTATTTTTGAATTCGGTTTGCAAGAACCTTATTAAGGTTTTTTGTGTCAATGTTCATGAGGGATATTGGTCTGTAGTTTTCTTTTTTCAATGTGTCTTTGTTGGGTTTTGGTATCAGAGTTATGGTTGCTTCATAAAAAGTATTTGGGAGAGTTCCCTCTTTTTCAGTTTCTTGGAATACCTTTATAAGGAGAGGTGTAAGCTTTTCTTCAAAGGTGTGATAAAACTCCACGGGGAATCCATCAGGTGCTAGGCTTTTCTTCTTTGGAAGACTTTTAATTGCTATATGGAATTCAGTGGCTGTTATTGAGCTATTTAGGATTTCAGTAGCATTCTGCATCAATTTGAGGATGTTATATTTGTCTAGAAATTTGTCCATGTAATCCAGATTATCTGATTTATTTTTTCAAAATATGTTCTGATAATGTTTGATTTCAATAGGGTCAGTGTTGATCACCCCCTTTTCATTGGTGATTTTGATTTACTTTGATTTTCTCCTTCTTTTAGTTAGATTAGTTAGGGGTCCATCAATTTTATTTATTTTTTCAAAGAACCAGCTCTTTGTTTCATCAATTCTTTTTATTGTTTTTTTTTTCATTCTCAATTTCATTGATTTCAGCTTTGATCTTAATTATTTCCTGTCTTCCGTTGGCTTTGGGATTAGACATTTTTTCCTTTTGTAGACATTTGGGTTGGAGCATAAGCTTATTTGTTAGGGATCTCTCCTGATTATTTTTTTTTAAGAACTTTGTTTAGTTTTTCACATGGCCTTAGTTGCTCCAACACTTAGTTGTGTACATGGTGCTGGGGTTTGAACCCAGGTCCTCGTGCTTGCCAGGCAAGCACGCGAAACCGCTGAGCCACCGCTCCAGCCCTCTCCTGATTCTTAATGTGGATACTCAGTGCAATAAATTTTCCCCTTAAGAATGCTTTCATACTGTCCCGGAGATTTTGATATGTTGTGTCTTCATTCTCATTCTCTTCCAAGAATTCCTTAATGACTGTTCTCATGTTTTCTTGGCTGCATTCTTCCTTTAATAGGGTGTTATTTAATCTCCACATATGTATGTGTTTTGTGCCATGGTTTTTGCTGTTAAGTATTAGGGTCATGGAATCGTTGTCTGACAGGATACATAGAATAACATCTACATTTTTATATTTGCTGAGATTTCCTTTGTGAACTAGAATGTGATCTATTTTGGAGCAGGATCCATGTGCTGCTGAGAAGAAGGTATACTCTGCCAATTTGGGGTGGATATCTGTTAAGTCTGTTTGATTTACGAAGTTGTTTAGTCTGGAAATCTCTTTTTTGTTTCTTTGCTTTGATATCTGTCTCTTGGTGACAGAGGAGTGTTAAAGTCTCCCAGTACTATTGTGTTGAGGTCCACAAGTGGTTTATATTTGGAATATTTTTTCCACATAGTTGGAACAATTGGTATTTGGAGTGTATATTTTTATTATGGTTATTTTCTCCTGTTGTATTGTTCCCTTTACTAGGATGTAGTGGCCTTCTTTATCTCTTTTGGTTAATTTATGTTTGAAATGCACTTTGTCAGATGTAAGAATTACAACTCCAGCTTGCTTTCTTGGGCCATATGCCTGGTAGATTTTTTTTCCCATCCTATTACCCTTAATCTGCGTGTGTTACTGACTGTAAGGTGGGTTTCCTGTAAGCAGCATATTGTTGGATTTTGTTTTTTGATCCAATCTGCTAGTCTGGTTCATTAGGACCATTCACTTTCAGTTTTAGTATTGTTATGTGATTGTGGTTCATATTCCTTGTGTTTTATTAGTAAATTCTGTGCTGTCTTATTTGTCTATTGATAGCGTGTACCTTTATTGAATTTCCTGTGTTTGTGGGTTTTGAGGAATATTAGCTTATTCTTCTATCTGGAGTTTATCTTTGAGAATTCTTTGTAATGCTGGCTTTCTGTTCATGAATGATGCAAGTTTGTTTTTATCATGAAAAGTTCTTATTTCCTCCTCAAATTTGAATCTGAGTTTTGCTGGGTATAGTATTCTTGGCTGCATGTTGTGTTCATTCATGTGTTGAAAGATTTCCTGTCATGATCTTCTCGCTTCCAGTCTGAACTGAAAAGTCAGATGTATTGGTTTGCCTCTGAATGTAATTTGGCATTTCTCCCTTGCTGCTTTCAATATTCTTTCCTTGAATTCCCTGTTGTACATTTTGAATATGAGGTGTCTTGGTGAGCTTCTCTTTTGATTAGGTCTATTGGGTTCTGTTTTCTATAGAAGTTAGTCGGTTATTAAATTCTTCCATGGTTCCTCTCATGTCATTGACTGCAGATTTCAAATCTGTTACTTCCTTTTAGAGTATGTCTATTTCTTTGATAATAGAGATTTTCATCTCTTGAGTTTTCTCACTTAGTCCCTTCACTATATCCTCTTTTAGTTCATTGTTCCTTTTAGTAATGAGATCATTGATAATAATTTCAAGGTTTTCATCTTAGTCCCTATCTGTGGCATCCTTTTTAGGGAAGTTGTGGGTTTGAGGTGAACCTCTCCTAGTTTGTTTCTTCATTTTGAAGAGCTTCTTGTGAATCTCTGAATTTAGATTTCCTGTGGGGAAGGTAGGCAGTTCTCCAGGTGGTTTTTCCTTGTAAGTCAAAGGGTCAGATCCGTCACTGCATCTTTGATCATTATCTTCTTCCAGATGCTGCTTCTGCCTGGGTCCTAGTGTTGCTCCACCTTTTGGTTCCAGGCTCAAGGTTGCAGATCTGATCCTGGGGTGTCCTGTGAATCTCTTCTCCAGTTGGTCCTGAGCCAGGGCTACTCCAGACAGGTTCCTACCATCTGAGTGTTCAGGGTGTCCTGAGCACTCTAGGAGGCTCAAAGTGATCCTACCTTGTGTTCACAGCTCAATACCAGGGATCTTTGACATAATGCTGATCACAAATGTAGGACAAGGAAAATGCAAGATGAACATAAAGCATCTTGTTTTATCAGAATGAAGAAAATTCTTAAAGAATGATGAGGTGCTTGAAGGCATTCCCACTGGCCAATTCAGGGACAAATAGGACCATCAAATAATGATAATGATGGATTACAACTAATTAAATAAAATAGGAGGCCATGAGTCCACAAAGCTCTAAATATGTAGATGAATAAAATTAATGTTTTGGTGAGCAATGCATACTTACATAGCTCCAGTATATCTCCATAAACAATACTTTTAATACAAAGGACATAAAGTAACTCAGGACTGGGGTTGTAGCTCAGTGATAGAACCCTCTGCCTGTTTAAGACCCTGGCTTCCATCCTCAGTACTGAAAAAAAGAAAGATAAAGATAAAAAGAAAGTAACTTCACAGTGGAGAATCCCAGCCACCACCAACTTAATCAGGTGATCTAAGTGAACATCATCAGTCATGGGAAATTTTGATTCAGGCACTACCCTGATAGGATGTAATGAGAAGAACACTGCATCATTTTCTCATTTTTTTCCTGCTAATGTTACATAACCCAAATATAATCAAGAAGAAATAGTAAAAGTTGAGGGGCATTGTACCAAAAAAAATGGTCTGTAATATTAAAAAATGTCAGAGTCAAGAATGTCAGGGACTGAGAAAATCTTCCACAATGAAAAAATTATTCCATGACAACTAAATGTAATACCTGATTTTGAAGAGAATCCTCTTGTTGAAAAATCCTGAATGGCATCTGAGTCTAAGTAGGTATTGATGTTCATACCTTGATTTTTATGGTTATGCTGTGGTTATGTAGGAAAATGCCTTTATCTGTAGAATATGCACACATCAAAGTACTTGGAAAAAATGTGAGACCAGTGTTATGGTTTGGATGAACGGTTTCCTACAAATGTTCATGTGAAACAATCCAGTAAGGCTGAGGTGAACTGATTATGCTGTGAGAGACTTTACTCAATCAGTGAGTTAATAGGGATTAACTACTGGTAACTGTAGGCTGGTAAGGTGTGGCTGGAGGAGGCGGGTCATTGGGGGTGTACCTTTGGAGTTTATATTTTGTCTCTGGTGTGGAGTATCTCTCTCTGCTCCCTGAAGCCATGCCATCTGGCATGATGTTCAGCTTCACCTTGAGTCCTCAGAAATGGAGCTGGCCTTTGATGGTTTCAGACCTCTGAAATTTGAGCCCTTAAAATAAACCTTTCTTCCTAAAACTGTTCTTGTCAGGTCCTTGGGTTACAGTAGTGAAAAAGCTGACTAAAGCAATCAGTTTAACAAAAGATTTTAAAACAGTGCAAGGGAAAATTGTTTTTGCATTGTTCTTCCACTTTTCTGTTCATAATTTTTTCAAAAAAATTAATCACTAAAAGTGGAACACTAAGATAAGAATAAAGAAAAAAACCACATTTGCAACAATAGCAATAATAAAGATGTAAGTTCAAATATCTGAAAGTGGATTCCTCTAATTCACTCCTTAGTGACATGAAAGAGATGGTTCTGTTACTTCTGTTATGCCATAACTAATGATCAGTCAATTCAATTTGAGTATGCCCACAAATTTTTAGTTTGGTACTTCTATAAAATTGCATGCAATATCCTCAGCAGAAACTACCCTACTACTACAATCTTCACTAAAAAGAAAAAAAAGAGCTTAAAGAAAAGAACTGGTTGGAGATATGTTTGAATGAATAACATATGAACTATTGTAGCTTTCTCAAAAATGATTCTGGCCTCATCTGGATGAATGATTACCCAGAGCAACTAAAAGCAGACTGAGCAAAAGAGAGAATATAAAACTGCACCTAAGGAAATGTGTTAACAGTAAAACTAGTATAACTAAATTGGTTCTAAGTTAAGGCTTGGTGTTGGAACAAGAAGCTGTGTCAGGAGTTCAGGGCAATAGGTAAAGGCAGGAAGGAGGTAGAAGTGACTAGCAGAACTGGAACAAAGTAAGAGCACCCAAATGTCTCTGTGGAAAAGGCTGGTCTATACATTCATTGTTAGAGCTGCCTCACGATAAAGACATTTGCCATATCCCTCCTCCAATATCCATGGGGTACCCAAATCCAGATCACCTTCCTTAATCCATGTATATCCTCTCCATACTTAAAAATCATCTCTAAATAACTTACAATACCTAGTATAATGTAAATGCTATGTACATTGTTTTACTATATTTTGGGGGAATAATGTCAATAAAAAGCATGTACATATTCAACTATAGATGCTGTTTTTTTCCTCAAATATTTTCAACCTGTGATGAATTATAGATGTGGAACTCATGGGTATAGAGGGCCAGCTGTACTGTGAGCTAAGAGAATAAGATTAAGAAAGTAGATATATTTTCTGGACATTAAAACAATTAGATGCTACAAGTGTAAATCTCTAAATCAAATAGGTTTATTTTTAATTGGGTCTGGTGGAACACACCTGTAATCCCAGTGACTCAGGAGGCTGAGGCAGGAGGATCACCAGTTTAAGTCCATCTGGGCATCTTAGTGAAACTGTATCTCAAAAAAAATTTAAAAGAGCTAGGGATGTAGTTCTGTGGTAGAGTGCCCCTGGACTCAATCCCAAGTACCACACACACAAAAGGTTTATTTATGCAACACAATATAGTTTTCATAACTGTATGTGAAGTTATTAATTTCAATAACTATTTTACAAACAGCAATTCTCCAGGTGTATTCTGCAGATCTCTGAGATTCCCAATATCCTTTAAACATTCAATGAGGTCGATATTAGTTAAACAATAACACTAAGATATCATTGGTTGCAGTTGGTTTGGTCTCGCCCTGAAGGGTGAGGCCTGGGTACATGCCACTCAGAATGGGAGGGTTTAGAAGGTACACTGTCCCATATCTGAGGTTGAAAGAACAGACTTATATCTCTAAGGAATAGGATAAAGCAATGCTCATAGGAAACTGATATCTGTGGATGCTGAGAATAGAGATTAACAGCTAAGGAGCCTTTGGAGGATGAGAGTAGAAAGTACGGATTCATTTAGCACGTGCCATAAACATGTGAGAAACTTAAGGGCATGTTCTGTATTTACATTTCTTATTTCAAATTCTAGTATAATGTCTCACACATGGTAGAAGTTTAATAAATGTGTTTGGAATTACTGATTGAATGAATGAACTGACATACTATTGAGATTGAAAAAGAAACTGCAGAACATAAGCTGGGTTATGAAATGAAAATTCTGTGGGTTAAATCATTTAAAACTCCCACTAAGTGGGCTGGAGCAGTGGCTCAGTGGCTGGAGCACTTGTGTGGCAAGCATGAGGATTTGGGTTTAAACCCTAACACCACATACACAACTAAATGTCAGAGAAACAAAGTCCAGATGGAAAATAAATAAAATTGATTCTCTCTTCTCTGCCTCCCCTTAAAAAATGTCCCACTAAGTGGTTAGGGAGTGTTAGGGAGGACAACTGTATTAGTTAGGATTCTCCAGAGAAACAAATAGAGATATATATGCCCTGTTTTAATGTATATATCCTATGAAATATATTGGTGTGTGTATATACACAATCATCCACACACGTCCTATGAAATAGTGCCAGATAGGGAAGCATACCTGAGCCTTGGTGCCCAAAGATTTTATTGATTCTCCATCACACAGGCGTAATTTATTCCCCATGTAGCTGATCTCAGTCTCGATGTCTTCCATAGGTTGAGCAGATAACTCATGACTTCTGCACATATACCAAATGACACTGTTGGACTACCTGGGGTGACTCAAGCCCTCAGGCAAGCCAAAACACATCTATCCAGCATGACATTCCTAGGATTTAGAGATTACCTCCCAGAAACCAAGGGTGAAAGTCAGTTCCCTTTTTGGTTAAAGTTAAATTCTTTACAAGGTCACACAATAATTATTACTATGCAACTTCCCCTGCATCTATCCCCATTCTTCACCACATTCACAAACACTGGGCTGGTTAGATGATGTTCCTCTATAGAATTACTCAGAATGGATCGCCAATGAGATCATTCCCAGCCTCACAACTACCAGGATAATTTCTCTCTTAAAATTCTCTTCTGAGAGTCTTAAAACCAGGATATGGATTTTTCTCTGTCATTTTAATTTTTATTGGAGGTCTTCTGTACCACCTGATAATGGCCTAGCCATCTTAAAGGGTGAAGGAATCATGCACAGTGCATAAGTTAGCGCTGTGGTTTGAATGTGTCCCCTTAAGGCTCACATGTTAAAAGGTTTGTCTCCAGTCCATGGCACTGTTTGGAGGTGGTTGGAACCTTTAGGAGATGGGCCTAGTGGAAGAAATTTAGGTTATTGCATGTGTGCCCTTGAAGAGAATATAGAGACGCTGGCCCACCATGGGGTGAGAAACTTTGTTAGCTATTAGCTAAGAAATGTGGGTGTATTCCAGAAGTGGAAAAAGGCAATGTAACAGATTGTTTCCCAGAACTTCCAGACTCACTGACATCTTTATTTTAGCCCAGTGAGATTTGTATTGTATTTATAATCATCAGAGGTAAAATAATACATATCTGTTTTTTTAAGTCAGAAAAATTTGCAGTAATTTTCTTCATCAGTTACAGAAAACTAGTATAATACCAAAACTAATTTAACACCTAAGTATCAAGTATCTTGATTGTCTGAAAGGAATAACAGAGATTGACTTATTTATACCTTCCACTTATTTTAAGATAATGCTTTTTTTGAGAACTAGAGATATTTTAAGAGTACTTCTTTCTTAGAAGATATTCCCTTCACTTTAAATGTTGAAGATTTCAAGTACAAGTTCCATGAACTCTCAAACCCTAACCAGTCATCCTTCTGGAAAACTACCCTGTCCTCCTCAGCCCCTATCTTGGCTAACCACACCACTCTTGTCCTGGTTACAGGGGTCTAGAATAACTTTATGAGCTCAGAGGTACTGCTTTATTATGGTTCTCCAGCTCACAACTTGTTTTCTGTTTCTACTGCACTGATCTAATTGTTCACCTCTTACCTGAAATGTGACAACTACACCTGCCTGGCATCTTAGCTTCACCTCTCCCCATTCTGGTTATTCTGTTCTCTGGAACCAGAAAAACATCTTCAAGCACACCTTTTTTGTATTACTCTCCAAATCCTACTTTGACTTTCTCTTTCCTAAAGTCTCACATTTAAATTTCTTTAGTCCAAGTCTCTCTTTTTTCTTCAGCCACAAAATACCTTCAATTCTGTGCAGGTTGATATCTTATAACTAACAAAATGTTGACAGTACTTCAGACTGTGTGATTTTATGTCTGAAAACTTTGATTTCTTATAAAAACAAAATTCAAAGTCCTACAGATTTACTGAATTTTCCCAATATCTTATATTTTCAAAATGTTATGTAGATGAATTCTCATGAGATTTTTGTTTTTGGTACTGGTGATCAAACCCAGGGCCTCACATATTACAATACTTTTCTCAGGATTCTGATTTTATTTAAAAAATTAATGGTCATGATTACATTTGACACATGAATTAATACATTAGTTATAAATTCTGATAAGTGAAATTATGTTTTTCCCAGGTAAGAATTGCTTTTAGTAATATTTCCCCCAAGGGAATCATGATCACCTCAGTAAGAACAGAATACTGTTAACAAACCAAAACAAAAGACCAACAGAAAAAGCTCTATTTGGCCTCTCACACTCATGAACTTATTTACAAAAATTCAATGCATTTTTCTAAACAATGGGCTTCCTTTCTTACATAAAAATATGTGTGTGTATGTGTGTGCATACACATAGCTGATCTCATTAATTATGGCTTGGTTAATCAGACAGATGAATAAGAGTCATGAAAAGTGAGGTCTAGTGTTGAGAAAGAAATATCAAGTATTTCCTTGCAACCTTTAAAACCTGATCTTTTCTTCTTTATTATGGACTATTAAGCTAACAGGAATCTAACCTTTCAGGTTTAAGCCGGAATTAAAAAATTAAAATTGATAATTTTCTTTAAAAAGGAATGCATCACAGAGGCTGTCATCCTCATTGTCTTTCATGCCTGTCATACCTCCACCTCAACCCAGTCAATCATCCAAACTCTGGTTCTTCTACTCCCTACTCCCAAACATGCTTCTGCTAGAAGCTGTCCCAGGAGCAGTAGGTGGCAACTCCTTCTCCTTGCTTCCAGTATCTCAGACGTACGGTTGACAGTCTAGAGTCTGCTGCCAGTTCTGGCTTGCCATCTATTTTTATATGACTGGCAAACTTAAAACGGCTTTTACATCTTAATTTATTTTCAGTATTCCCCCTCTAGAATGTAAGATCTGTGAGTGCAGAGATTCAGGAATGTTCATTCACTCTTTTGGCACATTATACAGTCATCTAAACATTCACTGTGTAAATGGGACAAGAGGATGTGACCCATCCCTCAGACTGATCTACCTCTTTGGAAATGCCTTTGTGGAAAATTGCCTGCCAGTGTTCCATGAGCTAGTACATTATAAGGTGTCCCAAGAACAATGGATAGGTCCAGGGTACCTGGAAGGCCAGTAGTAGTCCAGCTGCTTCCTAGACCCTGAGCCCGAAGTTCTGGAATTAGCTCTGTATTTTGCATCAGCCCAACATTGTAAAGTACTCCCAGGTCCCACGTCTATTTTTAAAATATTTCCTGATTGCGTGGGACACAGACTTTGTTTCTACTAAAAGATGAACTTGTGGTTGGGGAGTTCACTCAGGCTGTTTGCCCCAGTGTTTGTGTTTACAATTTTCTTGTTTTTTCTTCTTCTTTCTTTTCTTTTCTTTCTTTACTCCTGTTTTATCCCTTCCTTCCTTCCTTCCCCTCCCCTTCCCTGCCTTCTTCAGTCATCTATAAGAGGAAATTAAAACATTTGTTCAAAATTCTTCCTTCCTCCATTTCTCTCTTTCCCTTCCTTCGTCTTGGCTTCCTTCTTTCCTCCATTCTCATCCCCTCCCTTTCTTTCTCTACCTATAAAAATAAGTAAGGATAACACCAAGACATACCTGTGTGCTTTCATGAGATTAAGAAATGAGGCATTGTGCTGGTCAGGGCGGCACATGCCTGTAACCTCAACTACTTAGGAGGCTGAAGCAGGAAAACCAAAAATTTGAGGCCAGCCTGGAGAACTTATGTGAAACTATCTCAAAATAAAATAAAAAGATGTAGGAACATAGCTCAGTGGTAGAGCACATGCTTAGCATGTTCAAGATTCTGGGTTCAACCCCCAGTACTGAAGAAAGGAAAAGAAGAAAAGAAGGAAGCAAGGGAGGGAGAGAGGAAGGAAAGAAATAAAACATTGCCAAAAACAGAGAATCCCACTGTGTCCCCTTTCTCAGTAGTATCCCCTCCCTCCTTCTAGATGTAACCACTATCCTGACTCTTGAGTCAGTTATTCTGTTGATTTTCATTGACTTATATACTTTACCTTCATTTAGTGAAGCTGAGGGGCAAGCCTAAGGCTAGGTGGGTAAGGTAAGGACCGTAGTAGCATTAATGATAAAACATAAGCTGAACAAAGTCTCTGGATCAGAGCTAGAAAGGGAGGAAGGGAGAGAAACACTGATGTCTAGAAATTGGTTCACCTGCCTGTGGGGAATATGTCCAAACTCCGAAGGACAGTGGATGGGGTGTGTTGGGGTGGGGTTTGGGGTTGGTAGTCTGGAATCTCAGACTAATGTTCCTGTCATGACACAGAATTTCTTATCTGGTCAACTTGGCATAACTTTTAAAGTCTTCAAGTGATTAGATGAATTCCACTCACATAATAAAGAATTTTTTTTAAAGTCAACTGATTATAGCTGTTGCCATATCTGCAAAATATTATCATAGCAACAACCCAGATCTGTATTTGATTTAGTAACTGGCGATTGTAGCTTAACCACGTCGACACCCAAACAGCCTTCACAGAGGGGAAAATAAAAGTAGGAGCTTTGGGAATCAGAGTCAAGGCAGAGCAGAAAGATTGTCATTAGTGCAGATAGGTGACGAGAACTCAGAAGCCCACAAGAACCAAAGGCATAAAACACGATTAGATAAAAACCATAGGTCCTAGGGGTCCCCTAATTTTGAAGCACATTTTTATATAGGCTTGATTATTTTTTTATAAAATCACTATGACACCACAATCAGATTCTCTGAAGTGGTATTCTCACTTCTGAAATATCACTAAAAGGGGTTCTTGCTCTGGTGACCAAGCTCTTTGGGTAATTTTGTCCCTAATACATGCAAGTTGATTAGCATAGAGTGAATGCTTGCTTAAGGGAATTTGAAAATGTCTGCATCATTTAAAGCAAAGAGTTTGGACTTATCTTGACTACATAAACTATCACTTGGAGGGATATTTTTAAAACATTGTAGCCTTAGCAAAATTACGGAAAGTTTGGGCCAGCTACAGTGGTGCATACTTGTAATCTCAGGAGCTCAGGAGGTTGAGGCAGGAGGATGGCAAGTTCGAAGCCAGCCTCGGCAATTTAGCGAGATCCTAGCTAACTTAGTGAGACTCTGTCTCAAAATTTAAAAAATCAAAAGGGTTGGGAATGTGGGTTAGTAGTTAAGCACTGCTAGGTTTAATCCCAGGTACCAAAACCAAACAAACAAAACAAACTGACTAGAGGAAAGAAGCCAAACAGGTTTGTGCAGCGGCTGGAACAATGGATTCTGTGCTAACTTTAGCAACGGAAGAAACTGTTAAGAAAACTTCCAAGAAATATAAAATAATTTGTATCGTAAGTGCAGTTCTTAATTTTAGTCTTTCTAGCTTTGTGACAAATGTTAAAAGTGTACAACTCTCCATTTAAATTTGTTTGTGTTGCTATTTAAATGTGAATTTTTAAGTAATTGTATTCAGCTTGATTCCTTATGACAACCCAAAACAATACAGAAAGTTCTAATTCAACCAAAATGGAGTCTGGAATTCAGAATTAGAAAAACAACAACAACAACAACAACAAAATTCTGTCTCTGGGTGCTAATAAGCTGACCCAGTGTGGAGAACCTCATGTTAACAATATTCACATGTATTTTGGTTTGTTTAATATTTTTAAAGACCTGATAGTTCGCTGGGGTCCCTGGAAAAAAGTGTGTGAAACCTGGATTTGATGATCTCTGTGGAATCTTCTAATTCTAAAACAAATTCCTTTTGTTAGGCAACTAATGCTGGTGTTTCTGCTCAGTAGGTCTGTGGGTACAGTAGGTGAAGTAGGGGGCTGACTGGACTAAAGGAGTGATGGAAAGTATCACAGTCGTGCAAGCCTCACAGTCATGCGAGGAAATGTGGTTCTTGTTCTACAGATGACCGCCCCCCCACAAGGGAGTGACTCTAATAACAGAAAAAGAGGATTTAGATATGATTTCCAGAAATAGCCTTAAAGTTTATGAATCATTGCACAATAGAGTAAATAATTTTATTCATTTTCACTGCTGTTAGGGTTGCAAAAGTTTACTTACAGTAGTGTTTTCTAAAGGATACATTGCCGGACATTGGATTTTTATAATCTTTATATTAAAGAAGAGTTCTCAAGGTTTATTTGACCAAGACAGTTATCATGGGACCAATGTTCCATGGTACCACACTTTAAGAATCACTGACTTGGAGTCACTGAAACTGGAAGAGCCTAGTGCTCATCATTTACTGAAACTTTTTGGCATACTGTTATTGATTTAACTCTTTACATCATAAACCTGTAACCCCCATCTCAGCACAGAATACATATATTAGGACATCTTGGTGTACACAAACAAGAAAATAATTTTAGGAGTTGATGGGGCAAATTACCTTAGATTCAGGGAGTTAGAAGACTTGGGTTCCATTTCTAGTTCTGGCATAAAGTAAATATGTGACTTTGGGCAAGTCAGTCACATATTTTAAACAATGAGAGCCTTATTTACTCATCGAAGAAATAGGAATAAAATGGTTAGAAAGGAAAGGAATAGTGTCAAGTTCAACATGAGATAACGGATTTCAAAATGTGTCTTAAATTTTGAACACTATAAAAAAGCAAGACAATTATCACAAAATCAAGTACTTTATATTGATTCTGTATAGTTTTAGAACTCCTAGCAGAGTCAAAATACGTTTTTTAATATGTTGGTTTTTGACTGTGACATGAAGTATGTACAAATGTAGAAAATCCTATACAAATGTCAAAACTCTACCAAAACTTTTTGTTTGGAGGTATTTTTAAAGAAAATAAATGATAAGATTGTATTTAAATTTGATTATCATACTATTCTCATTACGTATATCTTGATTAGTATTTATTGTAAATTATAAGGAGAAAAAAGAACAGTTGTCTGCAATGTCCTAGTAATGGACTTGAACCTTTTGGCACTACAGTTACTACCATATTTTTCTCCTCTCTAGATTGCCCAATCACTAAAGAGCTGAGCTCTTTGCAAGCATTTAAAAGCCAGGCACAGCTATGTAACTCAGTACTTTCTATTTACTGACTAGAGGAAAGAAGCACCACTCTCTTCTGGCCAAACAGGTTTATGCAGCGGCTGGAACAATGGATTCTGTGCTAACTTTAGCAACGGAAGAAACTGTTAAGAAAACTTCCAAGAAATATAAAATAATTTGTATCGTAAGTGCAGTTCTTAATTTTAGTCTTTCTAGCTTTGTGATAAATGTTAAAAGTATAGAACTCTCCATTTAAATTTGTTCGTTTTGCTATTTAAATGTGAATTTTTAAGTAATTGTATTCAGCTTGATTCCTTATGGCAACTCAAATGCAAGTTAACATTTTTAATCATATTCTACAAGTAAGAAATTTTAGTAACCACAGGTTAATATTTGATTAAAAGTCCGAAATCCACAACAGAATCGTTGCAGCACTGACTTTTTTTTTTTGCATGATTACAATTACTTCCCAAGTCACTTTTTTATCGCATGAATATTTTAAAACCAGAGAGTGAAATACTAAATAATTGTACCTTATATTTTGTTTTGTCAGACTGTTGATTTTATCCTAATTTGCTTCAATTCTGAAAAAGTCTTTTTGTTTGTTTTCTCATTCTTGCCTTTTTGTATGGCAGGATCACCCTAGTCTTAAAAATAAGTAAAAAACTTTGCTTTTTGTTACTCTGTCTCTTCCCTTCACTATCAAACTTTTGGGGAAAGAGATCCTCTATCCATTGTCTCAGATTCGCCACCACCCCCCACTGTCCCTTGAGTTCTTGCTTTGCTATTGTGCTGAAGTCAGTTGGCCCTCAACAGGCAATCCCTCTTCCTCCTCCTTCTCCCAAGGAAATGTCCATAACAATACGTAGATATTGTTGAATACTTCCTCATTTCAAACTATTCTTTCCCCTTGCTTCTGCAATGATGTAAAATACTCATTTTTATGAATTTTTTCTGATTTTTTTTGCAAATTTATCTTTATTCTCATTGCACATTACTTTCAAATATTTCCCAAAAATCTAAAAAGATTATTTAGGCAATCTCATTTTCTCTTGTAGTTTTAAAAGCCATATTCACAACCAAATAAGCTACTACTTCTGACTTCTTCTTGCTCAGTCCCTATTACATTCAAATGCCGAATTCCTGACTCCTTACCAGCAGCACCTCAAGCCAAAACCAATTGCATTGTTTTTTCCAAACATATCTTGCTATAGCTTTCTCTTAAATTCTCTAATTAAGAGAATGTCACCATCCTCCTCTATTTCTTTCCAGCATTGTAAACAAGGAGTAAATAAAACAACGTGTGTCAGCATTGAACCTAGCGACAATAACAAAGTGAACTTCCAATATAGTCTACTTGTTCTTTATCCTTCTGGGAATAGTATAGTGTTTGTTACAGATCTTATGCTATGTACTACATTTATCCTATTTATAGGAATAAACTATAAAATTCCTTGGGAGAAAAACTTGTGTATCATTTGTTTTTTCATCTTTCTAGTGGTTCTTTAGTACATATAATGAAGCTTAATATTTTAAAATTATATTTTTGAAAGTACCCTAATGTTTCTTAATTTTGATGAAATTATCATTCATAAAAATTTCAAAGCCGTCTAACATATTTCTCTTTACTGGGTCAAGCTGAAGTCAAGTGTTGGGGGTTACAGTGATTTTTAGTTTAGCATATTCTCCCTACTTTGTGGCAGCATAAGAGAGTTTAAGAGTCATGTGTACCCCAATATCAAGAAGCTTTTTTTCAGAATTATGTATTTAAAGTACATGTTTATAAGAGATTAAAAATTAATATTTGGCTGGATTGCGCACAATTGTGGTGGAGCACAATTATAATCCCAGCCACTTGGATGACTAAAGCAGGAGGATTGCAAGATCAGCCTCAGCAACTTTGCAAGGCCCTAAGCAACTTAGCAAGACCCTGTCTCAAAATAAAAGTAAAACGGCTGAGGATGTAGCTCAGTGTTACAGCACTGCTGAGTTCAATCTCCAGTACCAAAAAAAGAAGGAAAAAAAAAATTGACCGTTTGGGGGGGGGTTATATATCTACAGTAGAACATTGGCTAGCATGCGCGAGGCTCTAGAATCCATCTCTAGTACTACCCAGAAACAACCAAAGAACAAAACAAAAACCTTTTACAAGAAATGCAGAGAACAAGATATAAATATATTTAACAAACACAAAATCCCGAAGAAAAAGATACCACAATTTAACATTACGAAGTTTTAAAGCATCCTAAGAACTGCTAGATGTTGACTTTTTTCTGGCGAGTTTGAATGACAAAAGTAATAAAGCGTAGATATATATGAAAATGTATTAATTTTTAAATCTGTGAAGCATGAAGTTTAACGCAGGAAGCTTCCCAATGTTTGTTCTGCTGCTTTGGAACAATCCAGTACAGTTCATCTGTGGCTTCAGAGTAACACTACAAGGGTTTGTTAGTGATGTTATTTAATAACTGCTTATGTTTACTTATTCCTTCCATTCTCTCCTTTGAATGAATAAATATTGGAAGGTTACTGACCCCTGGGCTAAATTTGAGACCTCATATGAGAATTGTTTTCACGATATTTTAATGTATTTTCCCAATCACTATATTCACTTCTGTTGTAAAAGTTAGATATGTTAATTTTCCAATTGACTTTCAAAATGAAAGCAGCCCCCCAAATTAATAGTTTATGAAGTTCTTTATTATCTAAGGAATTTCAATATGTTTTTCTTTGTGAAATTTATTATTTGTTTTATGCTATAATAAAAGTTATAAAATACTTTCCTAAGCAATTTAATAGTGTATGTTACCATTATTTATGGCAGTGTACAGCAATCCAGCCTTGTCATCTAGCATACTTATCATTGGACTCCACGGATGAGGAAAAAGGGCAATGAGAAAAATAGTTACATCACAGTTTAATCTAATCAGCATAAAGTCCTGTTACACTCAAGACCTTTGTCAGCAGTAATGATGATGATCAAATAATCTTTGGTCACAAAACTTCTAAATTATCCCAAATAATTTTTATGAACTAAAAATAAAAGCAGATCACTCTCCAGGGAATTATTCAAACACTATGAATAATTATGAGAATATTATGAACGAAGCTTGAGAATATTATATTATGTTAAACATGCTCATTATTCTCTGATGAAGACTCAAAAAAGCTTTGATCCAAAAAACTCTGTTCCCTAGGAATGAAATACAGTTGTGGGAGAATGCTGGAGTGCCTTTGTAGAGATGATTTCCGGAGTATGTCTAGTTAAAAAAGAAAATGAATCTAGATGTGGTATCATATACTTATAGTCTCAGCTGTTTGGGAAGCTGAGGCAGAAGGATTGCTAGAGCCCAGGAGCTTGAGAGGAGCCTGGGCAGCTTAGTGAGACTTCCCCCCACTCCCCCGCAATAAAATAAATACATAATTAAATAAGAGATAAATAAATTTTTTAAGAAACAAGAAAGAAAAATGGACAAAGGCATATGCATCCTATGGATTGAATTTCCAATTAATTCAACTTAGGGTTAAGCTCATTTTATTTGAACTATGAAAGTATTTGAAAATGGAGATCTACAATAAATGATATTTTTAAAAATTCTTTACAAACCTTTCTTATCTGGGGTGATTAAGTGAAAAAATGCACCCCTATCATTTTTGGATCTCAAATCCTGTTTTAACTAGCATGCTGTGGTTACTTAATATTCACTGAGAGAGTATGGTTATTTATAACTTTGTATATTTTTTAAAAAACTACAAAGGTGGCTTTTCCTTTTTTGTAATAGGTTCTTCTTGTTTTGTTGGTGGTTGTGTCTCTTGGATTGGGCCTGGGACTTGGACTCAGGAAAAGAGAAGAAGTTCAAGGTACACCCCTTAGCCTCTTCCTCCACTCCAGAAAAAAAAAAAAAGTAATTCTCTTATTTCTTGCTTCTCTTTACCTTAATCCAAGTCTTTTCTCTCTTCCATGCCTAGTTTTCCTTCCAGGCTTCTCCTTCTCCCACACCGTCCTCATCAGGAGTCCGCATCTGTGATTACATTGTCCACTGTCATTTCTGAACTTCACTCTTTCACCTTAATGCAAAAGCCCTTGCTCCTTTGAGATTCAAATCATTCCAGTACAGAGAACTTTGGTAACTATAATTGTGTATATCTGATGACAAAATGTCCAGTCACTTGGCCTTGAAAGTCTTTGGTGCTCCACCTCCCGGACCTCCTGCCCGCTTTCCTGTACCTTGATACTTTGTTAATATCATTCCATCTTTGAAATCTTATTATTTCTTGGTGAGGTGGTGCCAGATCTTGAAAAGTGGTGCATAATACCATGTTTCACAGTATAATCATTGCAGATTTTCTGACATTTTTATTTTATTTTTTTGCAAAACAGGGAGGTATGACCATTATGTGAAACTTATTTTTTAATTGATCCCATATTGTTTAAAAATTATTTCTTGGGGCTGGAGCTGGTGGCCCAGATGCTTGACTGGCATGCACGAGGACATGAGTTCAAACCCCAGTGCCATGTACACAATGAAGTGTTGAAGCAATGAAAGCCACATGAAAAACTAAATGAAACTGATTCTTTCTCTTTAAAATAAATAAATAAATAAATAAATAAATAAATAAAATAAATTTCTTATTAAGATGTCTTTGGTTTAAGGTTAGGATGCACAGAATATTCATGAATGAATGTTAATGTGGTGATGATAATGATGTGTGAAATATGGTAAAACTTGAAAAATTTTTTTCTCATAAGAAGAAATATAGGAAATACATGCCTCCAAATATACAAGCCCCTCACATCCATTCTGCTGCATTGCATTAGTATGAATAGTAAGCACAACATTTACAAGTGTCTTTTTCAAAAACCATTCACTATACTCTTTTAATGTATTGTTTTGGTGTTTTTACCAAGGCAAAGTGGGAGGCTAGTTACCAGAACTTTCATTATCCCTTTAAGATTGACTGAGAACTTCTCCCTTGACTCCAGTGGGGAAAGTCTTGTTGCTTTTCAACAGGGGACTTCTTGGGCAGGTCAACTGACAACTTTCCAATCAGGTTTTCATGTCAACACTCAGTTCTCCTATATAATATGGGAATACAGTAAAACTGGAAAGACAAATATTAGCTGGAACATCACTGTCCTCTCTTGGTCCCTTGACCTCCCTTGGTGTCTCTGAGTGGTGATGTCAGTCCTTGCTCCAGTGAATGTTGGCAGGCCACTTTAATAACAGTATGCTGATATAAGTGCATAAAAATGGCATCATTTCTTGGCCCATTTTCTTCTAAATTGTGTAAGTTGATCGCAAAAGTCACATGTTTATCTCTGAATAAAATTGATTGTTCCTGCTCTTTAACTCACTCCCTTCCTTACTTTAGTGATGACTGGCTTCTCAGCTTCATTTTTCCTTATTCTCTTTCTTCCATCTCAATCTATCAGTCTTTATGTGGTATCATTCCTTTCCCTCTCCCAGCCTCTCTTTTGCCATATTCATCCTTTTTAATATTCCTTAGCATTTAGCATCTTTATCCCCTTTATTATTATTCTTCCACCACATCTGTTCCCCTAACCTACAACTCTGGACAGTGTTCACCATTCTTCACTCCAGTTAGCCACCTTCCATAGGCTATATATAATTTTTTTTAAAGAAAGAGGGACATTGAGAGAGAGAGAGAGAGAAAGAAAGAGAGAATCAATTTTTTATTTAATTTTTCATGTGGCTTTCATTGCTCCAACACTTTGTTGTGTATGTGGTGCTGGGGTTTGAACCTGCATCCTCATACATACCAAGCAAGCACCGTAACTGCTGAGCAACCATTCCAGCCCCAATATATATACATTTTGTTAAATGAGTGTTTTAAAATTTGTTCAAGTTCTCACAATTTTATTGTCTGCATGCACGTATTTTTTTAACCTATTCTTCAAAAGTTGAACATTGGTTGTGAAGTTGGTATCACTATACATTCTATAACGGAAGGAAGAGAATAAAAATATAAATAAGCAAAAAATGTAATATTATAGGGAAAGTGCCAAGAAATAAACAAAACCCAAAAGGAGAATATTAAATATTGACTCAGGGTGGACGTGACATAAAGGAGAAGCAGGGATACTTCAGGAAGAACGTTCTAGGTAAGAAGAAAAAGCAAATGCAAGGGCCTGAGAAGGAGCTTGCCTGGCATGTTCCTTTAAAGGACTGACAAGTTGCTTATCAACTTGAACTCAGAGGACCAGACAGAAGTAGTCAAAAAATGAGATTAACCATTTGGGCACGGTGGTACACACCTGCAATCTCAGCAACTTAGATAGACCAGGTCTCAAAATGAAAAATAAAAAGGACTTTGGATGTGGCTCAATGGGAAAGCATCTCTAGGATCAATCCCCAGTACCAAAAAAAAAAAAAAAAAAGAAAGAAAGAAAAGAAAAGAAAAAAGGTTGGGGGAGGCAGAGCCAGATCATGTGGGGTTGATATGTCAAAGCATGGTCTGGACTTTCATACTGAGGTTAGTGGGAAATGACTAAAGGATTTGAACAGAGTAATGACATGCTCTGGCTTACTTTCCAACAGAACCACTGGAGTTACTGTATTATGAACAAATGGCAGAGTGAAAAACAGATGCAGACAAGCAAATTAGGATATTCTTAGAGTAATCTAGACAAGTCTTAAGTCTTGAAGCAGGGTGGCAACTTCACAGCTAGTAATAATCATTTGTATTCTGGATAAATTTTGATGTGCTAGATAGATTTTTATTGATAGATTAGATATGGAGTGAGAAAGAAAAGAGTCAAGAATGACTCCAAGATTTTTGGCATGAACATCTGGAAATATGAAACTTTCATAACTGAAATGGGGAAGATTGTAGAAGAAGCTGGTTTGGGAAGAAAAATCAAGAGCTCAAATTTGGACATATTAAATTTGAAATATGTGCTAGCTGTTCACATGGAGAAGTCAAGAACATAGTTAGGGACATGTAGCCAGCTTTAGTGGGAAGTTCTGCCTGGTCATACACTGTGGTGGTTATCAGCAAACCCTAAGAATTGACTAGGATGGGGGAAACACAGAAGAAAACTAGAAAGGAGAGGCTGGTAACAAGGGGAGGGGGGACCAGACTGTGTTCAAGTGCTTCTATGTCCGGTCCCAGCCAGCAGGAACCGGACAAGGCTCTCATTTGGCATTTGAACTGAGATTAAAATAGACCCATTGGTCTTAAGTTCTCCAAGCACTTTATTTCTCCCTTTACTGCGGCTAAAGGCCTCCAGGCGCTTCCTGCCTTCCCTCTCTTTGAGTCAAGGCTATTAACGTTTAGAGTCCTTGTTTCTACTGCTGTACTAGAGTCCCTATTTCTGCAGCCAAGGCTCTTACTGCCTGCATCTTCTACTGCTGCTGATCTCTCCGCCATCTCTGCTGCTGCTGCTTCTTCGCTTTCGCTGGTCCTCACTTCTGCTGCTGCTGCTGCTGCTTTCCTCCTGACTGCTGCTTGCTTCTTCCATGCTTCTACGCTTCCAACCTGACTAGTCGCTACTCTCTTTATTTATCCATTACAACAACCAATAGGGGTACAGTGCAAACACATTTATCCAATTGTAACAAATGAGTGGCCGAATAGCTTAGTCATGCGGTCAGGCAATTTGCTAATTACAAGCCAGCTGGACCCCTTAGAGTTGTTTACCACCAATTCTTCTACAAGCCAGCTGGGCCTCATGTTGGGGTCGAACCCCCACACTTCTAGGACACAATCATTACCTCAAAAGAGAGAATGAATATTAAAAATGAAAAGGTGATGTATATAAATGGATTGTGATATTTCTATCAATTTTATCTTCTTCAATTGAGCAATTTGAGATTCTTTTAAATTGCTATGTATTCATTCTTATGCTTCCACATAATGCTTTTTGGTATGTATCCAATATGCTCTTGGCCTGTCCTCCCCCAGTGCTGAATATTCAGGTTGACTTTAGTTCCTTACCACCACCTAAATCCTGCAGGTTACCTTGTAGACCTGGGCAAGATTTGGTTTGTCATTTTCTCCTGGATCTTAGGGTTTACATCTTCTAATTTGGCTAAGTAGTCCCAGATTAATTCTAGAATGGCTGCCACAGCCTACCCTCCCTTCATCACACATTGCTACAAACCCTTGTCATTGTTCTCCCTCTAACCACATAAAGTTGGGTGAAGAATGATATCTTTTATTTTACTTTTTGTGTCACTTCCCTGCTACTCCCATCCATTTTGGTTGCTTTCTTGACTTGGTATATGGCTGCTGTTTCCTAACATTAGCCTGTGTGTTGTGCTGAAGCCTGTGTGAAGTCTCCTTTTCTCACTTTACTTCCTCGTTTTACTAAAGAACATCCTTGGTAGCTTCATGAAAGATAAAACTTGAGTCCTTACCTATCTTAAGACTTCTTTTTCCTCCTTATCTAACACCTGATAGTTTGCCTGGATGTTTAATTTTAAGACAAAAATATTTTTTCCTATTTTTTGGAATACAACACAGGTAGCAAATATCACAATGAATTATAGGTAAAAAGTATTCAGTAGGAATTCATGGCCAGGAGAAATTACATTTAGCTGGTCACACACTCCTTAATGAGAATTCCTCAATAAGAATTGTGTTCCAATTGCTTATAATCACTAATATGCTGAGGACTCTAAAATTAGTATCTTTATTTCATCTCTCTCTTTCCTGAGCTTCAGATCCAAATACATAGACTCCCTAATGGATATCTGTTTTCTTGGACAGCCAGAAAAACCTACTTTACCTTCTTTCCGGTCCTTGCCCTACGTCTTGCAAGGTATTCTTGCCTCCTTCCTCTTCTTCACCCTTTTTGTTAGTTTGTCCTCCTCTTAATTGCATTCTAATTTCTCCTAGAAATTTATTTATATTTTCTTTGTGTCTACTTCTACAATCTTCTTTAGGCCCTTATTTTAGGATTGAATTAAAGTCTTGATCATAGACTTGGTCCATTCTTTCACCTATTTTTCAGAATGGGTACATGAAACACAGATCTAATTACTTGTCCTCTGCTTATTCTTAAGGGCTTCTCATTACCAAAGGTTGGGTTTTGAGCCTCTAATTTGGCATTTACAGATTTCCTCTCACCTTTTGATTCTCTTTCTTAGCCATTGTGACTTACCTGCTGTTCTCCAAATTGGCCTTTCTTTGCTTCATCGATTTTAAAAATCCTGATCCATTTCCCAAGACTCAGTGGAGTCTTCTCACCCGCTGTGTGCTTTCCATGTATTTCTTGTCATTCCAGTGTCTATTATTTCTCATGACATACTAGTGGATCACACTGAACCATAAAATCCATCTAATTTGTTTGTCCTCGTCTGTGCTAAGTATCATCTATGTATGAGACACCTTTTAACTTCTAAATGTTGCTGTCTTTGTGTCCTTTGTTTTACAGTCAGCTGCAGGAAAAAATGCTTTGATTCATCATTTAGAGGACAGGGGAACTGCCGGTGTGATACGGAGTGTAAAAACCGAAGCGATTGCTGCTGGGACTTTGAAAGCATCTGTGAGGAATCAAGTATGAGTTCCAAGAATATGTTTATTATCATGTTGATTGTTCCTTATTAATGCACCCCAAATTTTACCTGCACACCTTGTATATTAATCTCCCAGGGCTGCCACAACAAAATACCACACATTTAGTAGTTTTAAAACCAACAATCCATCATCTCAGTTTCTGGAGGCTAGAAGTCCAAGATCTAGGTATTGGAAGATCTAGTTCCCTCTGAAGGTTATGAGGGAGAATCTGGTCTTCGTCTCTCTTCCGGTGGGTTACCGGCATTCCTTGGCTGGTTGTGGTACAACTCCAAACTCTGCTTTCATCTTAACATAATCTGTGTCTCTTCACATAGTCTCTGGTCTGTGTGCATCCACATCCAAATTTCCCCTTTCTGTAAGAACACCAGTCATAGTGGATTAGGACCAACCCTAATTATTTCATTGATTATATAAATAATCTAGACACCTTTCCAAACAAGATCACATTCATAGATATTGGGGGTTAGGACTTCAGCCGCTTGCTAGAGGCAGAATTCATCCCATAACACTTTTTATACAGTGTCTATTACTACCATTCACCCTTTACAGATCAATTGAGTCCACACTTTAATTGATTGAAATTGAGGGACAATGTTCTACAGAATGAAATGCCAAAAAATTACATAAATCTCAGTAGTTTTACCATGGCTTGAGATAAACATCTTAGTTTTATTTGCAGTTGGTCTTGAATTTCAAGGTGTCTAAGACTTACCTTGAAAATCTGGTGATTCTTGGTCATTCTGATGCTGCCACTCCTCAGAGCACAATTTCAGAAACACTGTCCTCCAGATAGAAAACAATTTTAATATTTAATTCTCTAAGTAGTCAGGGAAGGTGGAGGGTATCTAGCAGTTAGATAAAAGTGAAGATTAGAACAGAAGAGTTCTTTACATTATGTTCTCTGAAAAGTGCAAGGCGAGGGGATAACTCACTATAGATAGCTAATCTGTAATCCTTTTACTTTATCTCCCCAACTCTTCTCTTCCTAAATAAAAATGATGAGAAATGAAGAACTCCATGCACGATGGAAGCACATTAGCACTCACCTATCCAGTGTGTTTGTCTAAGCAAGGGTGATGTTGATTTTAATCACTGTTTCCTAGCAGGTGGCAACGGGAAGCAGCTGTTCTCCAGCTTCCTGCTGATTTTAGCAATGGGATTTCTTTAAATTGCTCTCCCACTAAGTACAAAGCCTGGAAGAACACCAGAGGTGTGGTCAGAGCTGACCTTCTACTTCTGTCTGACCTGCCTACAGTCCTACAGGCATGAATATGTGTTCCTGTTCACTCTTGTCATCACTGTCCCTTGCTTGCTGGCTGAACTTAGACAAGGCTGGCCTTACACAAAGCTGTTTTAGGGCAGCCATAACCAGTCAAGGCTGATGGAGTTTCACTCTGGAAAACTTTGGGTGGGAATAGGACCAGTGTTTAGAGCTCTAAACTCTGCACCTGCGAGGGGACAAGGGTTGCAGCTTATAGGGCTACTTTTCTCTCTACCTTTCATGCTAAGGAAGAAGAGTAATGGATTGTGTCTTGTATTGTATGATATATTTTCATTTGTTAATGCAGATAAACCAAGATTTTGATTGTATTATAATAACACATGGAGAAATACATCAAATTTGTATCTTTTGAATTGGATACTTAAGATATATGCCCAGAACTGAATTGCACAATTTTACAGCTTACAAATGGTCATGCAATTCATTACGTTGTGGGGAAAAAAGACTGGAGTCCAGCCTTTGCTCCTGTGCAGAGGACTGTTTTCAGAAGAAAGACTGCTGTGCTAACTACAAGAATGTTTGCCAAGGTAAGCAGTGGGATGTTGATGGATTTGCTTCTGAGTCAGCAGAACCCTGAGTTTTCTAGAGCTATCTTGACCTGCAAAAATGAAAACAAGTCAGACGATCTTTAGTTACTACTCCATACATCAAAGAAAAGATCAAATGTGTTTATTATGGGAGGAAATATGTTTTTTTTTACACTATAGAGGAAAGGAGCCTATCACAATATGTAGAAAAGACAGCTTATATTTCCTTGTTTGTCTAGGAAGCAAGGTCATTTCAGTCCAATTACCATTCCAGATACACTTGTGGTGAGAGACATGGGATGGCAAATCTGAAAGTTAACACATACAGCAAGAGGGTTTCTAGCTTGCAATTTCTAGTAGTGTTGAAATTTATCGTTAACACTCATTGATTTGTCCAATGGAGGTAATTTAATAATTTCAGTTTATATTAAAAATAAAGGTTAATGTTTTCTCACTCTAAGGATTTCATCCCCTAGACTGAAAAATGTTAAATATTTTTGGTCAAAATTGTGTCTTCAGAGAGTTAGAGGGAACTTGAATAATTTTGGTTTTAATCACAAAATCTGATTATAACTAATAACAAGATAATTACTTTTATATTTCGTTTGAGTTAGAGTTTTTAAAAAAAAAATTGTGATAAATTGCTGCCATATATATGGGTAGAGATAATAGCATAATGTTCCCTCATTACTCATGTTATCTAGTTATGGCCAATTCTATCTCATGTTGACAAAGAAAAATTTTCAAAAGGATAACATGACTTTAAGATAAATGTAAAGTGAGCAAGTCAAAGATTTACTAACTCATTAATTAGACTAGAATGTAAAGCCAGTTCAAAAAGAATCAAGGAGTCCAAACATATAAAGGATTAAAAGAATGTTGGAAAAACATTACTAAAATTGTAACTTTTGGTGGGACAGAAAATATGTGTGTTTCAACAGTATGCAATTCATTTGCTATCAGAGAAGATTCCATTGCTGTCTATTGCTATTTGTTTTCTAAGTTAGCTGCGATTCTTACTGAGTTTAAAATGAGCAATAATGAGTGATCTAGATAAAGGTTCTGTTTAAGTCAGCTTTTTGCTGCTGAGACCCAAGCACCTGACAAGAACAGTTTTAGGAAGAAAAAGTTTATTTTTGGGCTCACGGTTTTAGATGTCTTTGTTCATGGAAGGCGGGCTCCATTCCTTGGGGTTGGAGGTGAGGCTGTACAGCATGGCGGAAGGCATGGCTCTACTAAGCAGAGAGCTCAATGAGTCACATCAGGAAGCAGAGCAGATAACAGTGAAACTCCACACCGGATACAGAATATATACCCCAAAGGCATGCCCCCAGTGATCCACCTTTTCCAGTCACACCCTCCCAGGCCACAGCTGCCAGTTAATCCCTAAGAGGGGATTAATTCACTGATTGGGTCAATCCCTTTAAAACTCAACCATTTCACCTCAGCCTTCCTGAATTGCCACACATAAGCTTTTGGGGGATACCTCACATTCAAAACATAACAGGTACGTACCCCTAGGTAATTAAATAATACATAGATAGGCTTTTAGGGTAATTCATAACTTTACATTACCACAACTAATGATCAATCCTCCTTTGGCCTATTTTCAAGTTTTGGAGTTTTTTCTTAACAAAGTATACTCATTTCCCCCCACTTGTATTTCAAAATTTTAGATTATTCCGAAGCAAATACTAGAGTTGACATCATTTGTTTGCAGATATTTTCAGAATATATGTAAAAAGATAAGGATTTAATGAAACTGATACCACTCATACATCTAAAAAAGCATCATTAGTAATTATTTACCATCATCAAATACCCAATCAGTGTTCAAATTTTTCTCCTTGTCTCATAATGTATTTTTTAAAAAGATTGAAGCAGGATCTAAATAGATGCTATTTATTGCAACTGTCTGATATATTTCAAGTTCTTTGAAGGTACATGCTCCCCTCTTCTTTCTCCCCCTGTGCAATTTATATATTGGAGAAATGGGGTCATTTGTCCAATAAAGTTTTCCAGTCTGAGTTTTGCTGATTGCATCCTTTCTGATTTAAGCAATTTATCATTCCATACATTTCCTGCAAGTTGGTAGAGTCAGAGGGCTGAGATTCAGATGTAAATGATACAATTATTTTTTTCAAGTTACTTTGTAGGTGACAATGTTACTTCCATCCTGAGGTCCATCATGTTTGCCTGTGTCATTTTTGGAATGTTAGTCATTGAAAATCATTCCCAAATCCATTTGGGGTTGCAAATGGTGACATTCATCTTCTGTTGTTTCTGCTTCATTATTTAGCTGGAATGTATCATAAAGAGAAATATCCTTTAAGCAAGAATTTTTTTGTTAAAATTTTCCCACTTGATATGAACTATTTCCATTAACCATTTCTTTTTTCATGTTTTCTTATCTCTAAATACAACTCATTTTAGCAGTTGAGAAAACAGTGTCCATTGTGGGGGGGGAGTCCAAAACATTATTAACAAGAAGAAGAAATATCCTTTTCCAGCTGAAAGTATCCCCTTTGTTTTCCTCAGTGGATTGGCTTCCTGGCATTCAGTTTGTGCAGATAACAGTTCTCTGCAAGTCATTATAGGCACAGCCCTTGTCAACATGTGAAATAGCACTTATATGTTCTTGAAGAATTTAGTCATCCTAGTGACACTGTTAAGCAGTTTGGGAAGATCGTGTCCACTGAACACTTGCTTCTTTTTTGTATGTGGTACAACAGTCTAAAGATTTTGATCTTCTGCTTTGCAGGGACTATTGCATGGATAGAAGAAGGCTGCACCACAGCTGAGCAGCCTCAGTGTCCAGAAGGGTGAGCATTAGTGATGTAGGGATTTTCTCCTTTGACAGCTGGCACTTGGGGAAGTCATTGAGAGGCAGGGTGGAATTTCCTCTACTTTATTCACTTTTCAAAACAGAATAGTTAATAAAAGATTGGATTCCTTGTGTATTCAGTCAATAGACTTGTTTGCTTTAACATTTTTGAAGCACTTTTATGTTAATTTAATATATTCATGGTTCACAATAATAACTTAAAAGTTGGCTGGAATATTAAGTAACTAAAATTCCCAAGGTCCTATGGTCAGTACTAGAATTTAGATTGAAGCTACTCCTGCTAGAACTCTTTCCTATTAATATCCTGGCACCACAAATTTCTTCATACTGAGGAATGGGGAAGAGGTTCACAGAAGGTCACATAGTATAAAGGTGGGATAGGCTTCATCTGACGAGTGCAAATAAGGAATGTGTGAGGTAACACCCTGTGTCCAACCCTCCCCTGCTTCTCTTTCCATGTTTATGACAGCTGCTGGCAGAACTTTTCTCAGGTCTGAAGATGTGTCCCAAATCACCTCTAAGCCAGAGTGGATTCCCCATTCTTCCCTCTCTGCTCTTCAAACTTTTCTGGACCCAACAAGAGGAGGATGACAGTGAAGTGGAAGAAGTAAACACCTGATTTTAGGAAGAATTGGTTGAACATATAAAAACAGCATTATTTTATTATAAAAATGTTTTCAGAGCCATAGAGTGGCCTAGTCCCAGCTGTTTGGGAGACTGAGAGATTGTTTGAGCTGACAAGTTTGAGGCTAGCCTAGGCAAGAATGAGACCCACATCTCATAAAAGAAATGTATAAGGTATTAAACCAAATCTCCTGACACTGAATACTCTGAAATAAAAAGGTTTATTGAGCTGTCACAGATGCCAGCCAGAAAAAAGGACCTGGTCTTGAGATAAGTGGCTGCAACATCCCCAGAGAGGTTAGGTAGCAGTTGGGAAAGGTCCACTGGACCCCAGCAGGGAGGATTTTTTTATAATGAAAATTCGGGAAAGGAAGGCACAGGTTGTTAAATCAAACCTACCTTGGCAATAGAAAAGAGGAATGAGATTACGAAAAGTGCCAGTCTTTGGGGTAGGAGGGCAGTCGAATTGCTGTTTCTGGAATGTGTGGGCAGAGGAGAGGGGGTGGGGAAGGTGTTGTAAGCAGGATGTGTTGGCACCTAGGGGGCTGGGATGGAATTTGAGTTAGGGTTTTAACATACATTCAGGAATGTAAAATGGTCTTTCTTCTTTTTGGCCTATAGCTTACCAACTGATTAACCTTCCTATCTCTCTGGTCTTTCATTCTTGTACCTAAATGTTAGGTATCTAAGAATTTTTCTCTTATTGATGGATAAAATGCATCTGTTTTTGTTCCATGCTACTTTGATTTGTTCCAATCCTCAGATCCAACTGCCCCCTTCAGCAGCTTGTAGGTAGAAGAGTAAAGGATTTAGAATAAAAAAGAGATTTGAATTTGAATCCTGGTTTTGCCTGTGGGACTTGGCATTAGTAGCTTCTCTGAACTTCATCTATAAAATTGAAGAAAAATAACTACGCCAAGTTCAGAAGATTTCATATGTAAATTAAATGATCTAAAGAAAGGGAAAATGTTTGCTACCTTATAAAATAGTAGTCGAGCTTTGGTTCTTGTGTATGGCATATAGTAGTTACTCAAAAAATTAATATTTTTCTAGTGGGATTCTTCTTTAGTCACTTGTTTTATTAGATGAACCTGACATTTGAGCCTGTTAAAGTATACTCAGAACCAAAGAGCATAGATTCAAATGCACTTTTCTCAGGATACAAAATACACTGAAATTCATCTCTAACAAAAGCATAATGATGATAAGAGGTGGGCTGGGGGTGTAGCTCAGTGGAACAGAGCAGGCTTAGCATGCATGAAGTCCTGGGTTCCATCCCAGTGCTAAAATAATAATGATAATAGCTAATATTTATATTATTCTTATTACGTACCAGTATATACTTTACACAGTCATCTTACATGTTATCTCTATCTCTTGTCTTGTAATCCACTTAATAAAATGGAGGCATAAGGCTGTGAAGCACCTTGCCCCAAGTTACACTGCTCATGATTGCTAGAGACAGGAAGTGAACCCTGAGAGCAAGGTCCTACAGTCGCTGAGGCTGAGTCCTCTCTCAAAATAGAGCCTGAGTCTGTGGCACTGTTCAGTTGACAGAAGAAGAGGTAGAGGGGAAGAATTTTTCCATAACCCTAAGACTCTTCCTTTTATTGATAACTGGGAGAAGAGAGACATTAAGTGAGCAGGATCTCTCACTGAAATCCTAGCAAAAACCCCCAGCAAACCTAAATGACTGAGCCTTAGATGACTGAGTCTAAGTGATCATCCAGATTGATCTGGCCCAGACTGGTGAATCACTTGTCCAGTCAAGGATTTGAAAACTAGAACAGTGGAACAGAGGTTGCAAGGCTGACCTTTGCAACCTTGAAGCCAGTCAAGACCAGAAAAAACTAGTGAGGAAAGGGGCAGTGGTGGTGGTGAGTGGCAGACTGACCATCTTCTACCATCTACTCTCCACTTATTCCACTGGAGTCATTCCTGTCCATCCGTTCCATCTCTGTGAGGGAAATGTATGATGATTCTGCCCAGTGTTAACAATAGTTACTGGTAACAACTTTATGGCTGGAGACATGAAATTACATGAAATTTTCTTGCTGGACATTTAAATTAGTATTTCTATTTTCTTGTTTATGTATTTTACTATTTTGCTAGTCATAGTATAGTAAGAAGTGTGGGATCTTAAGTCAGGCAGATGTGGGCCAACAGCCTAGCTCTTCCCCTCCTGGCTATGGGAGACCTTGGGTAAGTTATCAGATCCTCTCTACCTGCCTCATTGGTAATTGCTGCTAACATCATACTTGGTTTCAGGAAGTTGTTAGTTTTTGTTGTTGTTGTTGTTTTCTAATGGTAACATGAAATAATAGGTGTGAGATGACAATTCTTGGCATAGAGAATGCCCTTATTCAAGTTACATCATAGACAGTAAAAGTAATATAGATACAATGGTCAACCTTATGGAAATCAGAGAAATAAAAATAAGATACCATTTCATTCCATACAATACACCATGATTTGTATAAAGTAACAGGCATTTGTCTTGATTTTGGAAGAACAAATTAGCACAGATTTTCAGGAGAGAATTTTGACAAAATATTTAAGTCTCCTTTGAGCATATATCCTTAGACCAGGAAATTTAATCTTTAGGAACGTAGCCTAAGTAAATAATTAAGGGTGTTTGAGCAACAAGAACATTCATGGTAGAAGAGTATAAATGTGCTCTGGAGATCTGAGTAGCAAGCTTGTAGAGGTAGGGAGGACATTAAGAAAGGGAAATACTGGCTCTTTGGATCCCATTCTTGGTTCCGTAGATGGTTGACCTTGTCTTTAAGTTATGAGGTTATTTTGATGGCACATTTATAAATATAAAAATGTAATCAGAATTATGCCAATGACTATGAAAAAATACATAATTTCTAATGTAAATTGCAACAGACCATTTTAGTTTTTTGATGAATTTTCTACATGTTGTAGTTCAAACATCCAGTTTTTCATTTTATTTTTAAATTGACATATAATTCATATACATTTAAATGCTCATATTTTAAGTGTATGGAATGACAAGATTTGGAAATTCATAAATATCTATAAGCTATATATATAGAATATTTGCAAGATAGAGAATATTTCCACCATCGCAAAAGGGTGCTTCATGTCTCTGCTCCCCCAAGGCAATTCTGTTTCAATTTCTATCACCATTAATTCCTGTTTTAGAGCTTCATATCAATGGAATTATACTGTATTTTCTCTTGTGTCTGACTTTTTTTTAGCTTAATCCAATGATTTTTGAGGCTCATACATGTTGTTACAAGTATCATGTCTGAGATGGCCTTCAATACCAACTATATCCCGGATTAAAACATTGATCCCATTTTCAAGTTATTTCTGTTGGTTCTTTGGGGCTCAACTAATGTCACTTCCTGGAGAGCCTGCTTTTGCCTTACAGAGCTTGAGTTTGACATTTTTCTGTGCACTCGAATCATGCTCCATACTCACATCTAGTCTTCAATTATCCTATTTACTTCTCACTTTCATGTCCAAGATCCGGACCATAACTCCTCTGTTCCTTTAATCTCAGCATCTTGCACAATATCTGACTCAAATATTTGTTAAAGGAAATCTTTAAAATAAATATTTAATTGGGGAAGTCAAATAGATCTTTTCTTCAGATACTCCTTGAGTTATCAGAATTTTAAAAGACTTATTCTAGCCAAATTTTATAGACAAGTATGTTTTTATTCAAAAATTTAGTTATACAACTTCTTGAGCAGAGTTGGAAATAATCTCTTTTGTATATGCCTTTGTGTGCATTATATTTGGAATTTAAAACAAATATAATGTCTTTATATCTGCTATTCATAGTAGCCCAGTTTGAAAAACACACAAATATCTGTCGACAGTAGAATAAATAAGTTTGTGGTTTCTTCATTCACTGGAAGAATGATTCTTAACTATATGCAACGAGATGGATTAATCTCAATCATAATGTCAAGTAAAAGAAACCAGACTTACCAAGATACATACTGTGCCATTCAGTTTGCATATCAATGTCAGTACAGGAGACACAATTACCCTGTTAGAAGTCAAGGTACTTGTTCATGGCTGGAGGGAAGTATCAAGGGCAGCTTTGGGATGCTAGTATGTTCTGCTTTTTGATCTTGGTGATGGCTATGTAGCAGAGTTCAGTTAGAAAAAAATGTATCAAGGTGTACATCCGTAAATTGTGTGTGTGTGTGTGTATGTGTGTGTGTGTGGAGGGGTGCATGGTAGACATGGGTAAAGTTCAAGACAGTGAAAAAAAGACATTCTCTAGCTATGACCCCAAAGTTACCTTTAATCATTTTGCCTTAAAAACCAGTCTAAAAAGAGATTGAAATGCCTTTGAGGAGTATATTAATATTCTGAGATATTAGAATACAAAGTCAAAAATGTAAAACTTTAGAATAAAACATCTCCTAAATATCTTTCTAAATTCCACATCATAATTATATCCAAAAGATTATAGAATTCAGCCACAGTTACTTGACCCAAAACTCTTTTCTTACTGTACTTTCTAAGCATTTTCTAATTCAGAGAATTGTAAGTAGTGCTGAAAGGTGTATTTTTGTTTTTAACAACTAAAATCATGGATAAATTCTTTTGTTTTGCATTTTCAGGTTTGACCTGCCCCCAGTTATCTTGTTTTCCATGGATGGCTTCAGAGCTGAATACTTAGACACATGGAGTATTTTAATACCGAATATCAATAAACTGAGTAAGTCCTCCACAGTTAGCTGAATGCCAACAGTAAGCACCCTGTCAGCAAATCTCTAGATAAAGCAACTCTCGGATGTTCAGCATTAGTGGTTTGTCTTACCCCGTGTCCTCCCAAGAACTTGATATTATCACCACACATCTATTTATTGTCATGCTTGTTGGTTGCTCATACTTTCCTTTGGCAGCATGCTCATCTTTTTCTTTGTTTTGATTTGCTTCGTATTTGAATACAACTTCTGACCTGTGGCAATCTGTTTATGCATATCATCTCTAAAGTGGCATTTGTTAGTACTGGATTCTGAGTCTCAGCAAGGTAGCTCTGGCTCCAGAGGACAGAAACCTAGGGGAAATGGATAGATGCAGCATCTGCTGATACTCCCCTAGATCCCCTGAAGTTTAGGATCTCCTTCCAGCCCTGGAATCAAGCTTCCTCGATGCTGACTCTCCACTTACTAGCTGTGTGTTCTCAGGCAAGTTTACCTCACAGTTTGGGGCTCCAGTCTCTTTGTTTGTAACTTGGTTACTTCCTACCTCATAGGTTTGCCATAGGAACGTTGGATGGTTTTAACTTATTTTAAATGTTGTTTTTATTATCAACTGTGTGTTTTTATTATCACAATGCTGTGCTTCTGCATTAGGGCACTGGGTCCTGCACACAGTTTGATAGAGCTATAATAAAGAGAAGTTGAGTGCCCAAAGATATAACCAGAGAGCCAGCTCCAGGGCCCATGCTTTTTATTGTTCTGCAATTCCTCTCTTTCATCTCCCTTCTCCTAGACCTTCTTTTATTTCCAATGTTCTCCATTTTCGTAACAATTTGATTGGCCTATGGTTTTTATGTTTTTCCAAATTATTAAAAACAACTGTTTGACCATAAGTAAATCACTGAGTTTTCTGGGCTTCAGTTCCCTTATTCATAAAATGAGAAAACTAGATTGAATGCTAATTTTTTTCTGTTAATTCTAGCTCTAAAATGCCATGGTTATAGAAAGATAATCTATTTTCTCCCCTACAAAACAAGGTCCATTAGGTCTTCAGCTTCTCTCTAACTCTCTGCAGCAAGTCATTAGCAAACAGATTGAGAATTTTCCAAACCCAGAACTTGCCACTTATTGGGGAGTTCCTTTGGCGTGACATATCTGAGTTTCTGTTTCATTATCTAAATTTGTCTTGATAATCTCAATATCAAATCCTGTGTCCAAAAGGAAATTTAATAGCCAGGATGAATTAAATTTCTTTTCACATGGAATTATTTGATTTCTATCATCCCTTTGAGAATTGGAAATGACATCAATTAAATATTTGGCCATTGAGTGCTTTCTTGTCTCTGATTTCTAATGTATGTTTTTAGACCTATGCGCATCACCTCAATCCGCAAATGTAGTAAGATGTTATTGTGTAGGTCTACCAAAGCAAACTAACCCTCCTGTTCCTTCCTAGAATTGCCCAAGTAAGACATGTGGTGAAATAGGGTTAGGATTGTAGTAGGCTGTAGGTGAGGAATGTGACAACAAGATGTCAATGTTGGGCAAGACCAGGGCCCCATCTATAGTGTCCCATCAAGCTGCCAGCATTGGACTTCAGTGGTTATGAAAACTGAGCATGAACTAATGCCTAATACCAAGGGAAGTGAGTCATATCAGGAATTACTAAATGAATGAGGATGTGGCTCTCAGAATCACATCAAATGAGGTAACCATATTATCTTGTCTTAGTGTGATGGGCAGAAGACATAGAAGGGCCAGAGCCAAGATCAGGAAACTGTCAAGTAAAATAGAAGGGGTTTAACTCAAGTTAGAAGCCAGACTTCCTGGAAACTTAGGTGGTATTCTGGGGATAAATTAAAACTAGAAGTAGATAGCAGGCAACAAAGATCTATGAGTTAACATGCAGAATTTGGGACATTAGTTAGCAAGCTTTTCATTCATGAAGAGTAGACCACCACTGCAGTTCTCCATTGCAAGTACCATTTGTTCTCTGCCTTCTATTTTATTTTTATGAGAACACATAATGAGATCTGGACTTTTAGAATTTTAAGTATATAATATAGTGTTTTTATCTATAAGCACAATGGTGTAAAACAGATCTACAGAACATATTTTACATAACCTGAAGTTTTTTACACCTTAGTTAACAATTCCACATTCTACCCAGACCATGGAAACCATCACTCTAGTTTTTGCTTTTCCGATTTTGACCATTTTATTTATTTATTTGTGCCTTCCTGAGGATCAAACCCAGGGATTTGCATATGGTAAGCAAGTACCCTTCTACTGAGCTATGTCCCAGTTGTTTTTAGCTTATTTTGAGACAAGGTCTCACTAAGTTATCCAGTCTGGCCCCAAACTTACAATCCTCCTGCATCAGCCTCCCAAGTACCTGGGATTTTAGGCTGTACCTCCATACTTGGAAATTTGGGCTATTTGAGATACTTTATATGAGTGAAATATTTCTGTTTCTGTGATTGATTTATTTCACTTAATATAATGTTTTCTGTAAGGTTCATCCATGTGTTGCATATTCCAAAATTCCTTCTATTTAAAGACTGAATAAAATATTCCATTGTGTATATAGATAAACATATTTCTAAATATTTGTAAATGCATATATAATATACTTACTTAGATATGTAAATTATATTTATAAATTATGAATAAATGTTTATCTATATATAAATATCATATTACTACTGTTAATATTTTGTCCATACATCATTCATCTGTCAGTAAACATTTACATTATTTCCACATTGTGACTATTCTGTGTAGTCCTGCAATGAACATGGGAGTTGCTGTTATCCTTTTGAGACTCTGATATCAGGTTATATATATATATCTCTAGGAGTAGAATGATTGTATCATATAAATGTTCTAGTTTTAATTTTTTGAGGAAACTCCATACTCTTTCCCTTAGCAGCTATACCATTTTGCATTCCTACTAACACTAACACTGTAAAAAGGATTCAAATTTCTCCTTGCTCTTGTCAACACTTATTGTGTTTTAATTGAAAAGTTTCTGAACAAAGGTAAGATGATATTTCATGTGGTTTTATTTGCATTTCCTTAATAATTAGTAACACTAACCTCTTTTCATATGCCTGTTGAACATTGTATGCCTTCTTTAGAAGAACTGCCTTGTCAAGTTCTTGCCCATTGTTTAATAGTATTGCTTATTTTTTATATTAAATTATAAGAATTCCTCATGTTGATATTAATTCGTATCAGATATACAATTTAAAAACATTGTTTCCATTCCATTTGTTTCTTCCTCTCTACTGATCAGTTCTTTGCTACGTAGAACTTTTAAGTTTGATGTAGTCCCACTTGTATAATTTTGCTTTTGTTGCCTGTGCTTTTGGTGTTGTATCCATGAAATCATTGCCAAGACAAGGACATAGAGATTTTCACCTGTTTCCTTCTAAGACTTTTGTATTATCTGGTTTTACATTTAAATCTTTAGCCCCAATTTGAGTTAATGGTCATGTATAGTATAAAGGGTTCAGGATCGTTCTTCTTTGTGTGGACATCCAGTTTTCTAACACATTCCTTGAAGATATATCCTTTCTCCATTATGTATTCTTGGCACCCTTGCTGAGGATCACTTGACATGCAGTTGGTTCATTCAAATAATTAATCCAGCAAATGGATTAATCCACTGATTAGATCACATTTCTCACAACCTTATCATTTTACCACTGAACATTCCTGCATTAACATGGGAGCTTTGGGAGAACACCTCATATCCAAACCATTACAAGTACAATGTTAGCTGTGGAATTTATTCATATATGGGTTTATTATGGAGAAGTAATTTCTCTCTTCCTAGTTTGTTCAGAGTTTTTATATGAAACGGTATTGAATTTTATCACTTCTTTTGCATCTATTGAGATAATGTGACTTTTATCCTTCATTTTGTTAACGTGGTGTATCACATTAATTACTTTTCACCTGTTGCACTGTCCTTGCATCACAGAGATAAATCCCACTTGGTCATAGTGTATAACATTTTTGATGGGATGCTGAATTTGGTTTGCTAATATTTTGTTGAAAATTTTTACATGTTAGAGGTATTGATCTGAAGTTTTTCCTTCTTTACAGTGTCTGTATGGCTTTTATAGCATGGTAATCCTGGTCTCATAAAATGAGTTTGAAAGTGTTACCCTTTGTCTTCAGTGTTTTGAAAGAGTTTAGAATAACTGGCATCAGTTATTTAAATGTTTGGTAAGCGTTTATCAACCAAGCCATTTGGCCCTGTCTTTTCTTTCTGGGAACTTTTTGATTACTGATTCAATCTCCTTACTAGTTATAGATAGGCTCAGATTTTCCATTTCTGCATGATTCAGCCTTGGTGAGTTATATGTTTCTAGAAATGTGTCCATTTTTTTCTGGATTATCTAGTTTATTGATATATAATTTTTCTCAGTAGTCTCTTAAAATTATTTTTATTTCTGTAGTATCAGCTATAGTATTTCCTTTTTCTGATTTTATTAATTTGAATCTTACCTATTTTATCTAGTTAAAGTTTGTTGATTTTGAATAACTTTTTTAAAAAGCCTAGTTTGTTGATTTTTCTATTGTTTTCTATTCTCTGTTTCTTCTTAAATCTTTACTGTTTCCTTTCCTTTGCTAATATCAGGGTTAGTCTGTTCTCTTTTTTAGTTCTTTGAGGTGTAAAAATAGGGTATTTGAAATTCTTCTTTTTGAATTTATTGTTATAAACTTCTTTCTTAGTATTGCTTCTTCTTATATCCTGTGTTTTGGTATGCTGTGTTTTCATTTTCATTTGCCTTGTCTCAAGATATTTCTCTTTTGATTTCTGTTTTGACCTGTTTGTTGTGTGTTAATTTCCACATGTTTGTGAATTTTCCAGTTCTGCTTTTGAAATAGATTTCTAATTTCATTTCATTTTAGTTAGAGAAGATATTTAGTATAATTCCAGCGTTCTTAAGTTTAAGACTTGTTTTAACATGTGATCTAACATGGAGAATGTTCCAAGTTTTCTTGAGAAGAATGTATTATATGGTGTTGAATGTCCTGTGTGTGTGTGTGTGTGTGTGTGTATATATATATATATATATATATATATATATATACACACACATATCTGTTGGGTCGATTTGATCTATAGTGGTGTTCAAATAGGTTTTTTCTTCATTGATTTGGGCAGGGATGGGGAGTCTAGTTGTTCTACCCATTATTGAAGGTGGGATATTGAAATCTCCTACTATTACTGTATTGCTGTCTATCTTTCCTTTGAGAACTGTCAATATTTGCTTTATATATTTAGGAGTTCGATTTGGTGTTCACACATGATTATTATATTTACTTATTTATAATTATTATATTTAACTGATGGAGTGACCCTATTATCATTATCTAATGTTCTTCTTTGTTTGTTTTAAGTGTTTTTTACTTAAAGGCTATTTTTTTCTCATATCGTTATAGTCACCTCTGCTTTATTTGGAATACCATTTGCATGGACTGTCTTTTTCCATTCCTTTACTTTTAGCCTTTAAAGTGAGTCTCTTGTAGTCAGCATTTACTAGGATCTTGCTTTTAAATACAGTTAGCCACTCTTTGATTTTTTTTATTGAGTAGTTTAATCACTTTATAATTAAAGAAATTATTGATATAGAAGTTTTCCTATTGCCAACTTGTGGTTCTTTTGTTCCTCTTATCTCTTGCTTACTTCCTTTGTGTTTCATTTTCAATATATATTGACAAGCTTCAATTCCTTTCTCATTTTTTTTGTGTAATTGCTATAGATATTATCTTTGTGGTTACCACGGCACTTAAATATCTTGTAAAGAATAACAATCTATTTTAAGCTGTTAACAATTTTAGTTGCTTAGAAAAATTCCATACTTTTACTTCACCCCTAATACACAGTTATTGATATCACAATTTATGTCAATTTATATTATATATCTATTAACTTATTTAGTTATTATTTTTAATTTTTATACTAGAATTAAAAATGACTCATCTATCACCTTTATACTAATACAGTATTCTATATTTCTCCATATATTTAACTTGACCAAGAGTTATACTTTTATGTGATTTCTTATGTTATGTCCTTTTGCTGTCCTTTGTTTCAAGTTGAAGAACTCCCATATCCTGCAAGGCAGGTCTAGTGGTGATGAACTCCCACAACTTTTGTTTGTCTGGAAAAGTATTTCTCACTCTCTCTCCCTCTCTCTCACACACACGATTTTCCATGTCATTTATGGAAGGCCTGTTTTTCTGGGTAGAGTATTCTTACTTGGTAGTTTTTAAAGTTCTTTTTCTTTCACTACTTTGAATATTTTTTTCCACTCCTTTCTGTTTTACAGTTTTTGCTAAAAAAATTTTCTGACAATCTTGTAAAGGTTCTCTCATATTTTCTGAGTCGTTTTTCTCTTGCTGCTTTCAAAATTCTTTCTTTGCTTTTTGATAATTTGATCGCTATCTATATTGGTATAGACTTCTTAAGGTTCATCTCTTTTAAACTACTTTAATTTCTTAAGTCTACATATTCATATTTTCCCCCAGATTTGGAAGCTTTTGGCCATTATTAAATGTATTTTCTGGTTCTTTCTTTCTTCCTTTCACATATTACATAATTCATATATTGGTGCACTTGGTGGTGTCCCACAAGTCTTTTCATCTTTATTTGCTTGTTTTCTTTCTTTTTTTTTTAGATTTTGCTTCTCTGCCTGAATAATTCCCAAATGACATGCCTTTGAGTTTGCTCTCATTTCTTCTTGATCTAGTCTACAATTAAACTCCTCTACTGTGTTTGTCAGTGCAGTTATTCTTCTGCTCCCTGAATTCCATTTGGCACTTTTTTGTATTGTCTGTACCATTTTTGAAATTCTTGAAATTCTCATTTTGTACATTCATTGTTCTCATCTTGATGAGCATTTTTATGGTAGTTAATTTGAATAATCTGTTAGGTAAATAATAATATTCTGGTTCATTAGGTTCCATTTCTGAAGATTAATCTTGCTCCTTTGTTTTGAATATTTTTCTTTGTTTCTTATTTTCCTTTAATTTCTTTGTTGGTGCCTGTACCTTAGATAAGGGAGCCACCTTGAAATTGTCATAGACTAGTCTTGTATAGAAGAAACCCTCATCAATCAGCCTGGTCAGAGATTCTGGAAGTTCTTCAAACTTCATTCTAGTCCAATTTTCTTTCATTGTTCTTAGGTCTGCCTGCCACCACAAGGTATCTAGAATTTGCCAAGTTCTCTCAGTATTCTGAGATAAGCAAGAGTGAAACCAGCTCCTCAGGCAGCCACCAAAAAAGTTGGATCCTTAGACACTCTAACTCCTTCTGCCCCGCTGGAGTAATTTGAAATATTGGGGGGTGGTATCTATTTTCTCTATGATGAGCCAACAGGAAAAGACATGGTTACTTCCATGCTTGATCAAAGCATGGTCCTTGTGGTAACTGCCCCGCAGCTTACTTAAGAATCTTAGTGCTACAAGACTGATAAGACAGAAGCCAGGCCTTTAGGAAACCTCTGGAAAACTAGCGGCATTAGACGTATGGTCCCACTCTTTCCCTCCTCATGGAGAAACTAGGAGCTGGAGTTTATTACTTACTTCCTCTGAGCTGAGTCAGAGGGAGAGCTACTGTAAATATCTGCATGCTAGTTCAAATTCCCTCTTTGTTCACTGTAATACCCAGGGTCCTAGTGTATGTTGGGTTCCATCCACTCTCCAAGACAGGTGAGACAGAAACTAACGCCTTGGATGGCATTGGAAAGTTGGATAGTAAATGTCTAGTCCAGTTCTTTCCCTTTTGGCAGAGAAACTGGGGTTCTCCCCAGATAATATGGCAATATCTGGGGGTTTCCTCTAGATTACAAAATACCTGCTAGAGATGGAGATTATGGCAAAGAGATGTTTCCACTTCTTCTACAAGTTTTGATAGATTTCACACTTGGTGAGTGTGCGGGAAACTCTGAAGTAGTTTCTGGATTTCTCGCATGTGTTGTTGATAAATCATTATGCCTGTGGTGGGAAGAAGACTCCAGAGTTTCTTATTTTGCCATATTGCTGGCATCACTTCTGTATTCCTTATCTTTCTTTCCTTATCTATGTGACAAGGGCTTGGGTGCATACTTGCAACTACTGGGAAGGTCAGAGGCTCTGCAGAGCTTATTGATTTCATGGAAAGCTGGAAGTGGCACAGGTTAAGCATGTAACTAGACTTACCCGAAGGATATAAGACACATCCAAAATGAAGAGTATCAATTTTGAACCTATGACTATTGCTCAGCAATTTTATATGCTTTCAATTTGTAAGAATGCCTTAATTAATAATACTCCATTATGCCAATCCTGTTAAGCATTTTTATAAAGTCTACATTGAAGTTTTGATGTGCATATTCTTTGGCTGCTTCACCTATTCATCCATTTAGTATCCTGTTCCTTCTTACAGTTTATAGTTACTGTCAGCTGAGTTATATATGCATATCCCATTTATATTTTCAGATTAGTTTTATTTAGTATTTTGTTGAAAATAATTTTCTAACTGGGTATGGTGGTGCATACCTGTTATCACAGTTACTTGGGAGGCTGAGGCAAGAAGATCACAAGTGCAAGGCCTGCCTGGACAACTTAATGAGCATGCAACAAAATAAAATAAAAAGAGTTAGGGATATAGCTCAGTGGTAAAGCTTGCCAAACACAAATGGTTTGCTATAAGTAAATTATGCATATGGTAAACATTTCAAAGCGATGTTGAAGGATATATAGTAAATACAAATACCTTTCCCCTGATCATTTTATTTTTCTTCTATAGAAACAACTATTCTTAATGGTTTATCATGTATCTTTCCAAAAGTATTTCATTTGATCAGAAATTTGATTATTAAGATTTGGAGGAAACAGTGATGGAAGATCCAGTTTCCTGTGGACTCTCTCTAGTAGACTGATTCAAATCCAGATGATGCCAAATAGTAACCTGAATCTATTTAGGTAGTGAAGAGATGTGTTCTGTTTAGGACATCGTAACTAGGATAGTGTCAGGTTTGTACAATGCTGGCAGCTTAGTTTATATATTTTATATCCTAACCATTTAAGAATTTGAGTTTGTCACCCATGTTTCAAGAAAATAAAAACAGAAACTGATTTTGTATCTTGGTTCATGGTATGAATTTTTACCCACTTAAACTGTTTTTTTTAAAGAGGGAGGGACAGTGAGAGAGACAGAGAAAGAGAGAAACAACTTTATTTAGTTTTTCACATGGTCTTAGTTGCTCCAACACTCAGTTGTGTACATGGTGCTGGGGTTTGAACCCGGGTCCTCGTGCTTGCCAGGCAAGCGCCGAAACTGCTGAGCCACCGCTCCAGCCCACCACTTAAAATTTTTAATTATGTAAGAGGATTAGCTCTCATTATATTTTCTTATCATATGACTTCTCAACAATATTAAATGTGTCTTCTGACTAAAGACAAGAATTATTTATTGATGTTATTGACTAAAAGAGAAAAATAAAGGTCATTTAAAATCATGCCTTATAAAACAAGTTTCAGAGCAGTTTTCAAACTTAAGTATATCCAAATCATCTGGGGTACTTGTTAAAAATGTAAAATTTGGACTCACTTATCCCCATCTCCCTGTTTCCCATCAAAGGATCCTATGTAGTAAATTTGCTGTGGACTAAATTTTGAAGAAGGAAATTCCTGGATTGTATTGTAAATACTGAACAGAGGCTGGAAAGGAGACTAATCACATGCCTATTTGGGAAAACATTCATTGTTTCCAGCTGCATATTTATAAATTTTTGGCTAACAGTCAATTTCACTTTATTTTGAACCTAAATTGAGTCTGTAGTGGGGAAGATTTCTTTTAGAATTAGAAGCAGTGGGATTTGGGTATGGAAAATTTCTTGGACTTCACTGCTGCAAAGGAAATAGCAATGTGCCCCAGTAGTTCTCCTTAAACAAGGTTATTGCACATATTGAAAACAACAGAACAATTAAAGCAAAATTAATGCCATACTTTGTGAACAACAGATTATAGGAAACTTTGCAGATGAAATGGAAACTGAAGTGAAAATAGTAACAATAAAGTTAGCTCATTTTGCAAACATTACTATGGGACATGAGCTTATATAGTTGTACAAGTCAGATCCCTTTTTAGTTACCTAGACAATTGGGTTTATTTTTATATGTTGAACACTTTACATATAGGAACTATCAGATAAGAAGCAATTATATAGAGAGATTTTACTGTAATGACCAAAATCATAAAGAGGGAACAGAAAAAGTGAAGAGTATAATTTAGGACATCTTTAGCTCAGGGGTCAGCAATCCAAACAGGCCAAATCCTGCTTGCTCTTCTTGATTTCATATGACCTGCCATATGCTAAGAGTTGCTTTACATTTTAAATGTTTTCTTTTCAATGAAAGAATATCTTATAGTCAAAAATTATATGACATTCAAATTCCAATGTCCATCAATGAAATTTTATTAGAACACAGTCACACAAATTTGTTTGTGTATTTCCTATGTGTGCTTTGGTGGCTTAATGGTAGAGTTGAGCTGTTGCATCAGAAACCATACGTATTATCTGACTCTTTAAAGTAAATTTTATGGACCTTGATGTAGCTCATTCCTCTCTTAAAAACTGATATTCCTTGAAACAGAAGAAATTTGTGGGTCAGGATTTCAATCTTTTCCATCTTCAACCCACTCCTTAGTTTTCTGGGAACCCTTCATGTTTAGACTGTTTTCTGATGGTGCTGGGAATTCAATCCACAGCCTTGTGCCTGCTAGTCAAGCACTCTACAACTGAACTATATAAATGGTCCTTTTGTTTTATCTTGAGAAGGTCTCACTAAACTGCCCAAGCTGTCCTCAAATTTGTGATCCTCCTGCCTCAGCCTCCTTGAGTAGTTGTGAGTATAGGCATATACCACTCTGCCCAGATAATGTTCAGATTTTTAATTATGCAACAAATTTCTAAGGAAAAAACAACTTTCTAATTTCTCACCATATTTTGTTGCAGAAGTATGTGGAATTCATTCAAAATACATGAGAGCTATGTATCCTACCAAAACCTTCCCAAATCATTACACCATTGTCACGGTAAGTGCATTGCCCAATGGGAAGATTGAAAGGCCACAGACAGGAAACCAACCATGTCAGACAAACCTGCTTGGTTAAGAACTGTCCAAGCCCATGCCACATATTTCACAAGTACATGTAATGATAGTTCATGGCTAAATTAATCTGGGGAGGCATGGTTCAAAATGAGGCCAGCAGCATGTTATGGGACATTAACTATGTCCTCAATTAGGTTAATTCACCTATGAGTAAGGACAGAATAAGTTCTGTGAAATATGTTTATCCTCTGGCTGTTTGATTGCCCTTTATTTAACTAAAGGTCCACTAATAATGGTTGGTTATATAGGAGGACAACCACTTTGACGTGGAAATGTTCTTCACTAATCTTTTCATGATATCCAACTTGATAAACATATACCATGAATTAATTCATACCAGCTCTTTAGATAAATAACATCTCTTCAGCTAAAACAAGTGAATTATCCTTTCTGTATGAAAAGACCTACCTGGAATAATTAAAGTGAATTCACAGGAAAATTAATATTTAGTGATTTAGACACATCTTAAGAGTCCTCTGCTTCAGCCTTTATCACCAAAGGATATTTGTGTCTTTACTATTTTGCATAATAGTATTTTATTACTGTGGAATGGTAACTCTGACTGATTAAAATTTTAACCCTTCATTTCATATTTGTGAATTCATCTGCTCACTAAAATTTATTTGTAACCTCCAGATTCACAAATGTGCATTTGTGGTCATTTGTGGATATACACAGGAGCCATGTGAGTTGCCTGATGTCCACGTTCCCAGCTGAGGCATGCAAGGCAACTCTTTGTCTGCTTGCTTTAGTTCTCTTGATATCAACAAGTGTCATTTTCACAATCTATTATTTATTTAGTGCCATTTTTTTATGTCTGTGCTTCTTATTGGGGATTTTGCTGCTTAAAATGGCACCAATCACAGTGCTGAAGGCTGTCTAGCATTCCCAGGAGCAAGCAGGCTGTGATAGCCTTCCAGAGAAGATCACGTATTAGGTAAATTTCATTCAGGCATGGGTACAGTGAGTTAGTAATATATTATTAAATAGTTGCAGTTTTTCAGACACACAGAAGGTAATGTGATGATTAATACACAGAAAGGCCCTCAGAAATCTAACTCTGTACTTTCCCTAGGAGCAATGGGTTCAGTATTTGTTAATTCAGTATTCATCACAACTTTATAGAACATATTTATCATGAATAATAAGAACTGACAGTATATATACATATATAAATATACACATGTAATATGTAAATACATATATACATGTATGTATACATATAAAAGATTATATACAAGTGCCATTAATTTATATGATATCTATGTCATATATATAATAATGTTCTGAATTAATGACCCTGGAATCTGTCTAAAAGTCGTTATGACTACAGGGCATATAATAGGAATTCAATGAAAATGTTTGGAATGATTGGATGACTATATGTAATTTGATAGAATGTATGATTGGATTAATAGAGGAATGGATGAATGCAAAGGAGAAAGGATGAATGGAGACTGGGTAGGTCTCTAAAACACTGGTAACTGAGTTCCCACTGGTAATCCCATTTAGCTAGATATTGGTAGATAAAAGCTTCTATCTAGTAAATTTCTTGTGACTGTTGATAATATAACCAGAGGCTAATCATTATTATAATATGGAAAACTTTATTGATGAACATTTTTTAAGCACTCAAGAGTTATATTAACACTGTCAATGCAAACCATCCACCTAATGTCATTTGTTTGCTGCTATATACCATGGTAGAACAGAAACAAAAACTATAACTAGCTAGCAGGTCTCATATTTGGGTTCACATCCAGGTATCTGATATTGAAAGGTACATGACATCTTTCCTAAATATGAGTTACAGATCTCATAGTAATTTAACTTAAAAACGGCTTTTACTTTACTTTAATAAGCAGTAATTATTAAAATAATTTTATTTTATCTTTATCTTTTTAAAAAATTAATATTTTAGGGCTTGTATCCAGAATCACATGGCATCGTTGACAATAATATGTATGATGTACAAATGAACAAGAGTTTTTCACTTTCTTCAGTGGAGAAAAACAACGCAGCCTGGTGGAATGGGCAACCAGTATGTAGCATTTTACTCATGGAATCCAAAGTAACTCCCATTTACCTATGTGACAAAGGATCAATCTTCTTGCTCCACTTTGAGTTTTAAGTAACCCATCTTGTCTCTAAGGTCTGGGTTGCAAAGGTGTCTCATTACTATTATTATTAAAAGTTGAGATTTTTTAAACATTTATTATTATTCACTCAAATGATCTTATTTTGAAAACTGAGTCTTGTATTATAAATATACCTACCTGGAAATTACTCAGAAAAATAATCTATTTTTTTCCTCATAATGTTTCAAACATTTTAAAAGGAAAGAAGAACCTTATAATTTCATCAATTTGAAAAAAACAAAAACTGTTCCTCACTGCCTTACCATATTTTTTTTATTTTTGAGGCAGATACTTGAATATTTATATATTTTAACTGCTGCAAAGACCATTTTTAACTATTATTATAAGTTTTTCAGCTGAATTTGTTATTTTCAATAAGTTGTGCCATTTAAACTCCAACTAATTATATTATTGATGTTCATTTATTCTAAGTTTTCTCTTCTTACAGATATGGCTGACAGCAATGTACCAAGGTTTAAAAGCTGCTTCCTACTTCTGGCCAGGATCAGATGTGCCTATTAATGGCTCCTTTCCTTCCATTTATAAGAATTACAGCAGGTACTGAAGCTCTTTCAGATAAGGGCCCATCTAAGCAGGAATGATTAGGACCTTTTGTCTCACTTATTATTTAAGTGCTAGGAGGGAACCCAGGTCTATGTACATGCTAAGCACATGTTCTACCACTGAGCGACTCCATCCCAGCCCCTTTTGTCTTAATCGTGATGAAAATTCTATTTTTCCAGTTGTTTGGGTCAAATATCTTAAAGTCATTATTTATTCTCTTTTGTATCTGTCACTCAGTCTGTCGGTATATGCTCTGGGTTGTAATTCACAATTACTTTAGTCAACTTTTTCACTCTTGTGACCAAAAGACCTGACAAGAACAATTAAAGGAAGAAAAATTTATTTGGGGGCTCTTGGTTTCACAGGTCTTAGTTCATAGATTGTCAGCTCCAATCCTTGTGGCTCAAGGTGAGCCAGGACATCATGGTGAAGGGTGTGGTAGAGGAAAGCAATTGGGGACACAGCACCAGGAAGAAGACAGAGAACTCCACTCAACAAGGACTAAATATAAACCCCAGACTCATGCCTCCAGGGACCCATCTCCTCCAGCCACACATTACCTGCTTATAATTACCATCAAGTTAATCCGTATCAGGGAATTAATGCATTGATAAGGTTAAGCCTTTTGTAACTCACACATTTCATCTCTAAACTTTCTTGCTTTGTCTCACACTTGAGCTTTTGGGGATACCTAATTGAAACTATAACAACAACAAATTCAGTCTGAGCATCTCCAGCATTACCATTCGGGTTTGAGCTTTCATCTGCAATTGCCTCTGTACATTTCTCTTTACTTCTTACCCCTTTAATCTGTTCTTATTCTACCAACCAAAATGATTACCTTAAAATGCAAGTCCAATTAATGGCACTCCTTTGCATGAAAAATTTCAATGGCTCCCTGGATCCGTCAGAGTCAAAAGCCTTTAAGGTCCTGAGTGGGATGACAATCACCATCCTCCAGACCTGTTTTCCAGCTACTGCCCCAGGTGCTCACTCAGACTTGCTCCGTGGGCCTCAGCACACCTAGCTTACTTCTACTGGTAGTGTCCTTGGACTGGCTCTCCCCCCTGCCCAAGAGACTTCCTCTATGGATTCAAATAGTTACTCTTTCACTTCTTTCAAACTATTGCTAAAAAAAAAAATTATCTTCTCAATATTGCCTTACCTTGAACACATTCAGATTTAAAATTCCAAATTACCCTCACTCCACTTTCGCAGGGCCCCATACTCTGTTCTGGCTTTTCTTCTTTTCACAGCATTTGTCACCTCTGAATATATTATAGAATTTATGTATTAGCTAAATTGCTTATTGTTTGCTTTCCTTCATGGAAATATAATCTTTGATTTGCTCCCTGACAAATTTTGTTTCAAATAAACAAACAGTTTCTTGCAGTAGATGCTCAGTACATATAAATATAAAATTGATGATCTGGCATGGTGGCTCAGCAGTAGAGCGCTTGCCTGGCATGCATGAGGACCTGGGTTCCATCCCCAGCACAGCATACATAACTAAGTGTCAGAAAAATAAAAACCAGATGAATAAATAGTTAAATCGATTCTCTATCTCCCTAAATATATAGTAGAATAGAAATGAATAAACTGAATGGTTTAATTGGGGAAAATTGAAGGAGAGAAGGGCAAGGAAGAAATGAAGCAATATACATGTAATATACAGTGTTGCAAGTGTATCTGTTTATAAATACTGAAAATAGGGACCCTTTGAGTATAATATATACCTTTCAGTATCTTGATCACATAGGATCACAAAATGAATATCTGAAGATATCAACCTGTCTGCTGAGGAGGAATGTAATGGAATTATTCTTAATTGATTAATTTTAAAAATATATTTACTCTTTTTTTTTTTCAGTGCCATCTCATATGAAGAGAGGGTCTCTATATTGTTAAAATGGCTGGACCTGCCCAAAGCTGAAAGGTAATATGTAGTGTCAGAGAAGTGCTGGCATAGGGGGAGACATGTGGGCCAAAAATGGAATTCTTTTTTTATTGTCACTGAGCATTTTTTAAAAATAATTAGCATTGCCTTTTAATGGGCACATTTCAAGAGTTATATCTGAGGTCTGGTGCTCTTAAGTACATGGTTAACAACAACTTTAACTGCAAAAATAGTCAGTACAACAGAGGAGAGGCAGATATTCCAGAGGAAGATGGGGTGTTGGCGCAGAGCTGAGAATAGGTCTGACACTCACTTCTGAGGACCGACTCAAGGAGCCAGAGCTGCTTGCCCAAGGCCATGATGACAGAGTTAGAGTATCCTGAAAGGTAGTTACAGGTAAACAACACATCAGAAACAAGACATCCCCAAAAAGAACTTGGATTAGTAGAGCAGAGAGCCCGCAAAAGGCTGGGGCACACTCAGACAGATCCTAACTGTAAGAACAAGATAGACTTTTCACAGTCGAGGATGACCAATGCTTACATCCTGGCAGATCTTATTTATCTCCTATAGGAAATCTATCCCAGTTGAGGAAACCTATCCCATTTGAGGCCAAGTGCCACAGGAGACCTGAATGAGAAGGCCAGAGAGAAAGAATATGGCCAGCATGTTCAAGATCTACAAAACCCCCTGACTGGGCTGCAGGTTTATTTCAAAATTTTAATGTCTTCCTTTGTTTCAATTTTACCTACCCATAGACCCCATTTTTATACCATATATGTGGAAGAGCCTGATTCTGCAGGACATGATGGGGGGCCCGTCAATGCCGGAGTAAGTTTTTATTTATAAAACAAATGGAAAATCATCTAACCTTATCCAACAAAATTTTTCTCTCATTTCTACTGAAAACAAATATATTTGATAAATACGTGAGAAATTCAAAATAAATTAAAGTCTAAAAAGGATATCTGCCTTTTTAACAACAAATCAATTAAAATTCTAGAAAGGATAACTGCCTAATTAACCACAACTTAAGTCTTTTGATAAACATCTCTTTATTTCATATAATATTATATACATTATTTCATATAATGAAAACATCAAGACTAGATACTGCAAGAGCCAATTCAGCATGCTAATGTGGCCCATTCCTAGCTAAGTTGCCTGCAAATCCTCTGTGGTGTATCCAGCTGTCTACTCATACACGGATGCATTTGTAAGTTCCTTTTAATTAGACAATATGTTATTGCCTCAGGCATGTTTATCCTCCTCCTAGGCCCCCATCATCATTGGAGTGAGCTCTAATATTAGTTTCTTCATTAGTTAGGCCATTCTATTATGATTGTCCACACAAATATAGTCCTTAAATAATTGCTTTCATCAAAAAAGTGATTTTCTCTCTTCACTGCACCAAAGCTTTTATTATCTTGGATGTAGTGTAAAGCTGCAGAAGCTCCCAAGAGTAGGATGGCATTTCCCCACCCATGGAAACTCATTTTGTGATTGTAGTCAATTGGAATGCAAGCATATTTATCCTGGCCACATGCATTTGCTATTTATCAGAACAGTCCTTTTTCTTCCTTCCTATTGAACCAAAATGATACCTAATACAAGGTCTTGCTCAGATCTCACTACCGAGCCTCTTCTATATTCCAGTACCACTCTAGACTGTATCATAGAATTTTATGCTAATTCAATTGACTCTAAGGGTGAATGATTCAGTAACTAAAACATATTCAATATTTCTTTTCTAATTTAACTGTTGTCCATGTTTGATATGATTAACTATTTGAGAAGGGATGCTCTATCTGCATTTATCTGCCCTCTGTAATGTAGCTGACTTAGGTTAAGTACCAGTTCCTTCTCCCCACTCCCATTAAGTGCTCCAAATTCTGTAAAGTGTTGCAAAGGAAGAGATCTGAGTGCCCTGAGAAGTCTATGAAGAGGTCCTAATTTAGTCCAGGGTGAGGTGGGAGTTGGGGCTGGCTATTAGGGTCTCCTCTGAATGACAAAAATGAAACAAATAAGGAAGAAGATGAGCATATTGGAGAAACATAATGAGAAAATGCACAGAAAAGCTGAAGGTTAGATGTCTGCATAAATAATTTAATGATAAGAATAAGAGCAGCTAACCTTTAATCATGTGCTTCTATGTGCCAGATAACATTTCACGTGCTAAGTGAATATAATCCCCATCAGTGTCTGGGGCATTGGGAACCAGAGGAGAGGGCTAAGAGGAAGCCCAGAGAAGGCAGCACTGAATCATGCAGATGTTTTCAGGGTATAAAAAGTACAATGGGAAGCATTGAGGGGTTGTAATCAGGAGAATGAAATGACCAGATCTGTGTGTATTTAGAGATCACTTTTATTGTGTAAAAGGAATATAAGGGACAGTGGGGAGAAACAGATTAGTTTTGGCAACATTCCAGAAAGGATGTGGTAGGGCCTTAGAGACTGCAGTAGTGGCAACCATCATGGATGGAAACAGATATATTCGAGATTCATTTAGGAAATGGACTTGGCATGACTTGGTGTAAGGTGGGTGAGCAGGGTGGGACAACAATGATGAGTTTCTGGTTTCTATCTTATTCCAGCAAGTAGGCAATGGTGGGTCCATTTACCTGGGGGATAACTTTGGGGGTGATGCTTATTTGCAGTTGAGAGACCTGTGACATCTGAATGAAAGTGTCTACTTGCCAGAAAGCAACTGAACAGGTGTTTAAAGTTCAAAGGAGATGAAGATTAGGAGTTTGGTAACAAATAGGTAGTGCCTGGAAACAGAGATGTTCTGAGGATGAAGTGAATAGAGAAAATGGAAGAGGGATAAAGACTAAACTTCATTCAATACTCAGGAAGAAGAAGCAAAATGAATGGAGAAAGTTGAAAGACTTCATCATTATTATTTTTAATCATATTCCTAATTCAGAATTAATATGACATAAATGCTAAACATTTCTAGGGTTAAATAAGTGATGCTTTGACTACCAAAAATCATGTTGAAAGGACAAATAAGGGAAGTAACAAGTTAATGTATAATCAGCTCCTTTTTTTGGTTAAAGAAACCGGTAATTTTAAAATATTAGAATTATTAAAATTTGGAAATAGAAGGTGTTATGATTTGGCTGGCAGGAACAGGTAAGAGAGGCTTTGGAATATTGAAAAACCAGGAATTTCTTAATACCAAATTCATTCCTATGATTCTGATTCTCTAAGTATAGAACATGAACTGGTTGCAGGATGTCCTGACTGGGCATGAGTAATTTTAAATGATGGCTTTTAACGTTCATTACCTTACCATCCCCAAAACTGCTCACTCTTTTGTTCCATGGATTGTGTACTTCATGAAAGACTATAGGTTAGTCATGCATGATGGTACACAACTGTAATCCCAGCTACTTGGGAGGCTGAGGCAAGAATATTACAAGTTTGAGGCTAGCCTGGATACCTTAATGAGACCCTTTCTCAAAATAAAAAGTAAAAGCTCTGGGGTTATAGCTCAGTGGTAGAGCATCCCTAGGTTCAATGTCTAGTATTAAAAAAGAGTCTCCTAGGTTTAGGAAACAGAATGAGAGGTGTAGAAAACATACATGATCCCTTCTCTGCAAGATCTTGTGCTGACCCTGGGAGGCAGATATGTGCATTTCTGCTTTCAGATTTTAGAACTGTGGGGAGTTCACTGGTAGCAGTGTGCCAGGGTACTGGAAAAGGAGATTAAGAGGGGTTCTTAGTTTACTTAGGAGGAGTGGGAGGAATGACTATGTAAAAGGGAGCATTATACCATCACAACAAGCAGAAACCTCACTGACAAGCCAGAGTGCATGGTCACCCTAAGGTTGAGGGTCAGGAAAGCACCTTGGAGTTGGTGTTGGGTTTAGCAGTGGTCAAGCATGGTTTAAGTCCTGTCTGTCTCTTAACTATGGAACCATGAACATGTTACTTAACTTCTTTAAACTTCAAGTTTCCAGGCCTTACAGCTGGAAGTTCCAATGAGAGAACACATCCATGAGAGATGAAATGCGTTCTCCAATCCATTTCTATTACACTTATTTACTGAAAAGCATACTGAAAAGTTTAATCAGCAAAATTTACTTAAAACTTTTAAGTCAGTTCAATGTACAATATTGATAAAGTGTAGAAAAAATTAACAACTCAAGGAATAAGGAATATAAACAATAAAATAAAATGAACTCCAATTACAACCACTATTAATAGTACTTTGATGTATTTTCATTTAGTTTTCTGTTCATATTAGTTTACTAAGAAATGCTAAATATATTAAGTACAAAAGCAGGATTGTGCAATATATGAGTGTGTATGTGGTTTGTTTTTCATTTGTTAATGTTTAACACTGTATTGTGAGTATTTTCCTATGCCTTTGTTCTTTTAAAACTGTTTTGTAAAGGCTATAAAGTATGTGTTCTAAAGCATGTGCCATAATTTATTTTTCCTAGAATTCAAATTATAAATCAATGATGTGATGACTATCTCTGTATATAATCTCCATGTGTACTCTCAGTATTTATTAGGACAAATGCCCACAAGTAGAATTAAATTACAGAGTCTGCTCATTTTCGGGTCTCTGGTTATCCATTGTCACATGATTTTCCAGATTTTAGAAGCATCTGAGGCCCCCCCATCATGCATTATTATGAACACATTGACAGTTGAAAAGTGTTTGTTGACATTCAGCATTGCTTCATGTATTTATTAGCTTGGAAACCATCTTCCTTTAGAAGAAATATAGCTCAGTTCTTTGTTATAGATATGTAGGGAATTGGTATTAGTAAATGTGGTAGCATGGGTGCTGGGCTCTGAGGTTCTATTTAAAAATCCAACTATATGTTTCATTTTTATTTGATTAGATAATGAATTAGATAATTGAAACAATTCAAGAAGATAATCTTAATTCTGTTTTTTGGGTTTTTTTTTTTTTTAGATAATTAAAGCCTTACAATTAGTGGATAATACCTTTGGATTGTTGATGGAGGGCCTAAAACAGCGGAATTTACACAATTGTGTCAATATAATCATTTTGGCTGACCATGGTATGCTTTTTTTAAAATTATATTTCAATGTTGATTATATTTTATCCTTTTAGGGATCGTACAAAAAAATGGTGATACCTTAAAGTCTACATTTTTAGGCCTAGAAGCTCTTGCAGAAGCAAATAATGAGTTTTATGGTAAATTATGAAGAAAAGAAGACTAAATTAAAATTTCTGGTTTAGTGCTAGAGCGGTGGCTCAGTGGTTGAAGCGCTTGCCTGGCAAGCACGAGGACTCAGTTTCAACTCCAGCATACATACACAACTGAGTGTCAGAGAAAAAAAGCCCAGATGAAAAACTAAATAAAATTGATTATCTCTTTCTTCCCCTGCCACCTCCTCTCTGTCTTTACGAAAATTCCAGTTTATTTGTTTAACATTTCTGAAAAAAGTCTATCCATATACTTTTTTTTTTTCCTGCAAAAATGCTGATGAAAGTACTCAATGGGGAAGTGGTTGGGTTTTTGTTCAACCTGAAGAGAATTTTTGGGGCCTGTTTGTCAGGTAATAATTCCTCCATGTAGGTTGGTTGCAATTTACTATATTGGCAAGTTTTGCCATTCTATTTTTCCTCTTCAATTTATGTAAAGAGATGCATTTTTAATCATAGCTTTTTTGTCAGTAAAATCCTGTCCTCTCACATTTCTCTGCTCAGTGTTAATTCTTGAGCTTGTTAACCTGAACTATAAAGGAAGTAAAATAGCAGTTACCCCCTGTCTTGGGCATAGAACACATTCACATGGTTGAAAAGTACTCATTGCTTCCACAAATATACTTTAATTTAATATTTAAGAACCTACTCAATCCTTGGTACTGTACTAGACCAGCATCGTCTGGAAGTACACGAAGCAGATGTGGCCCTTTCCTAGCCAGGGTGGTCAACCCTCTTCTTGAGAAGGAAATTCAAAGCAAAGCTCCAGAGCTGGGAAGGAATGGGGTAGGGTGTGTGAGTGAGTCTGCAGAACTCTACAGTTTAGAACATTGAGATAATGGGAAGCACAGTTGTGTGTTTTTAAAATTTCTAAAACAAGTTCCCCTAAAACTCTGCCCTATTGTTTTAAAATTAAGGGGATCCATTTTGTTAAAAGAAATTGTTAAAAATAAAAATTTACTTGCAGTCTGAAGAATCTGCCAATATAAAAGGTTTAGCTAACAAATCATTTTAGAGTACATACTGCTTATATCAATTTAAATAATAAAGTCAAAGATTTATGAATCCCTACACTCTTAGTGTATTGTTTTTTAAAAGCACATGTTGCTATTTTGATTTTAAAATGTATCATTTGTCTTACAACCAAATCAAATGTAATACATATTTAACTAGCCAACAGAAGATTTTCCTCTTTGAAATTACTTTAATTAATCTACATTGAAAAAATAATCTGTTTAATATTCCTCTCTAATCTTCCTTCATAAACATAATCCTTTCCCTCCACTACCATAATTTATAAGTTCTGTCATTTAGAGAAAAGTTAGAGAATAAAATGTATTAGTGCTCAGTGAAAATTTGAGGTATACAACGTGAAATATTTCCTATTTACATAACCAAAGTCAGGTCATTGTTATAGTCTACCTGTTTATATACTCACTGAACTATTTTTTTTTCTTACTTTCTATTTTTAATTCAGGAATGGACCAGACTTCTTGTGACAAGGTGGAACATATGACTGATTATTTTTCTGAAGTAAACTTCTATATGTATGAAGGGCCTGCTCCTCGCATCAGGGCTAGGAAAGTACCAGAAGACTTTCACAGTTGTAAGTGTCAAGATACCCACATGGCGGGGGTTGGGGTGGGGGTGGTAAAACTGAAAATGACTAATTATAACCAAGGTTCTTAGAGCTTGTGGGTTTTATCGGGCCCCTTCCTGACTTTCTGGGAACACCACATAGAAGCCAATGAGAAATTCCCATGTTTAAGTACAGTCAGTCTATAGAATCTATGGTTAATCTCTAATATTGATGAGTTAAAATACATCCTATTCTAGTCTTATATACTAAAGTAATTCTTTGTTTGAAGTCATCTTTTATTTAATTTTGCCAAAACCTAGTTATTAATAAATATGTGTCAAATTCACCTGAGTTTACAATTTTTGCAGTTGTCAAATATCAATTGTAATGTGATTTTTTCCTTTTGAAACAGTTAATTCTGAAGAAATTGTTAAGAATCTCAGTGTAAGTATATAGTCTCCTAAATATGTGTAAGTTAATGGTAATGACCTTAATCTGGGTTCTGAGAAATTTATGTTTCTGACACTAAGATACTTGTAACTTATTTTTTAAACACTCCATAAACATACATATTTATTTTAGTTTTTATTTTGGCATTGATACCACTACAGGAAATTAGTTTTGGGTAACAGTAGCCCCAACCCCTAGTTTTCATTGAAAGAAATGATATCCCATTCAAAAGGGTTGTGCTAGTGAGCTTCAGGTCACTCCATTTCCCTCAGTTTTTGTGCAACCAAATATCTAAAATAGTGGATTGCAGATTCTTAAAGATCTTTTTATAAAGGCCAGAAAAATATCCTTTTTACCTCCTAAGAATAATTAAATGGCATTTGATTGGATCCCAAATCCTGGATTAGAAGTGGGTAAAGTAAAATTCCAGATAGCTTAAAGAAATACTTTTCAAAGTGGATTTCACTGCTTCTGGAAAGAGCTAAAATATTATTAGGAGGTAGTTTTGCTTGGTTGTTTGATTTTTTTTGGTGTGGGAGGTTGAACTCAAGGCTTCATGTACTAGACCACTGAGTTACACACCCAGGCCCCATTGTGTTATAGTTTCTAACAGTTGTGTCCTTAAAATATATTCACAAATATGTAACTGTTGTATGGAATCTATGTGTTTATTATTGCTTTCATGAGACTAAATTTACTTAAATATAACTAGATAGCAGTTATAGTGAGGTTGGGTTAAAGATAAAGAAAACATGGGGTAAAGAATGCCTGATATAATTTGGGACCCAATACAAGGTTGAAGCAGGAATGACTAGAGCAGAAATCCTTTTTTTGCATTAATCACACTTTTTTTCCTCTTACACCCTTACTAACTAATATTCTGATCTTAAGGAAATATGTTAACAGTCTCACCCGCTCCTGGTAAAGGGTAGACATGGTGAGTTCAACCTCCTGAGCCACACACACACAAACACACACATCAACCAAAAAAAAAGAAATCTATCACCCAAGAGCATTTTAAGTCTCTCCAGAAGTAGTATATACGCTTAGAAAAGTATTACTTAAAGTTATCTGGAAGTTTCCCTATTCATTTACTTACAGCCTATTATTATCACTGTATTCATGCTGAGTGGAGGACTACAAACTGGTTTTTTTTGTTTTGTTTTTTTTTTTGTTACATCACTTCATGATCTATGTATAGATGAAGTTCTGTAGGTAAAGGACAAATCTCAAATAGCCCTAGTGGTGCAAGGGGATTGAGCACCGCTGATTTTGGAAATTCCCTTACATGTCCTCACAGTTATAAGCTGGGTCTGGAGCCCCAAAGAAATGAGCTGCCATTTCATGTGTCAAGTGGCAATGCTGTTCTGTGGGACTACATTGAACTTTTATTGGACAAACATAACTGGCAACTCTAAGTTCCACAACATTCTGGCTAACATGAGAGACACTGGTACCAGCTTTGTCCTTTAAGTAGTGACCAAAATTTTGTCTCAACTCTGGTGTCTTCATCCCAAGTTCTCAAACGTGAAGAATAACCCTGTGTTTCTTCAGAAGTTGGGATTGTGCCCCCAAGTTTCTGTGGGTCTATTCTACCTATACACCAGCAAGGGCAGTGTGACTAATTAAGCTGTCTATCGTCCACTGGAGCTCCTTCTATACCCTTTCATATGGGGGAAAGGTCCGTACTCAATAGCTGACATCATGTGCCTGCCTGGAAATCACAAAGATGTTGTCTTAAGAAGGAAGTAATGACAGTTGAAAAGTAGGAAAAGAAGAAGCCTGAAAAATGTACCAAAATACACAAGGAAGAAAAGGGCAGAAATAGATGTACAATGAATACTTTTCTTCTTCTTTCGTTCTGTAATCTGTATACTTCCGTTTTCTATATTTCTCTTACATTTTGCTTTGTAAGTTGTGTTTCATAGCTTCTCATTGCTCTTCGAGTGTAAGATGATAGTAACACAGACTTGTTAATATAGATGAGACATTGTGGTTTAAAATAGATGAGAAAATGAGGAAGTAGAAGAAATTTCATTTCCTCATATTCCTACTTGTATGTCCAATATTTTTCCACTTGTTCCTCCAGGAGGTCATGAGAGAAAGTTTTTTGTAGTTCTGTTTCTCATTTTTTCATTTCTCTTCATTAATAAGCACCAATATGATTTTCATTTTACAGTTTTAAAATATGCCATAAAATTAGCATGTAATTATTAGAGAAACAACATTTTATAAAATTTTACTCTAAGATGAATCCATAATTTTTTTTCATAAGTAGGGAGACTACTTGGTTTCGAAAGCTGTTGAATTGATTTGAAAACTAAATAAGTGATCATTTAAAAGAGGTACTGGGGGGCTGGAGTGGTGGCTCGGTGATTACAGTGCTTGCCTAGTATGCGCAAGTACACGGGTTCAAACCCCAGCACTCACGTACACAGCTAAGTGTCAGAGCAATGAAAGCCATGTGAAAAACTATATAAAGATTGATTCTCTCTCTCTCACTCACTGTCCTTCTCTCTTTAAAAAAAAAAAAAGATGTGTTGGGAAGGGATTCTTAGTGCAAATAAATCGATTTTTAAGTTGTTTTACCTATATCTACTAATATCTTATATGTGGTTCATGTATAAGTTAGACTTAAAAATTGTAACGCCACTCGAAATTGAGAAATATCTATTTTCTGTCCAAAAAGGAGGGGAGATTTGCGGTGGCTTAATGTACATACCTTAAAACATCAAGCATCTACTCATAATTTAAATCAGATTTTCTATTTCAACCTAATTATTGTTGCAACAATAAAGATATAATTAGGGAATTTGACCATGTTCATTGTAGGTTTAATATTCCAATTAATAACTTGAACTTAAATTCCCCTTACCTTTAAAAAGTGCCTAATTGTCCTAGAAAATGGTATGTTTGTCTTATTTTTCATATTTTGTTTCATTGGAGAAATATTTAATCTTTTTTTTCAGTGCCGAAAACCTGATCAACATTTTAAACCCTATTTGACTCCCAATTTGCCCAAACGACTACACTTTGCCAATAATATCAGAATTGACAAAGTTCATCTTATGATGGATCCACAGTGGCTGGCTGTGAGGTTTGTGTTTTTATTTACTTTTAACACTTTTGACAACCATCTTTCATTGCAGATGTATTTAACCTTACCCTACTATTATGATTATGTGTATGTTCTTGAGCATTGACATTTTCTTGACCTTTCCGTACTGTCTTGCACTTCTCTATTTAAAGTTATTATTGTTAGATGGCTAATTTCAGAATGCTAATCTTCACCACATAGATGAGAATGAGGAAGAAAGTCAAGACTGTTCCAGCCACTGCTCCTGAGATGTCAGCAAGAGCACACTCCTAACCCCAGCTGTGCTGTCCTTTGAGGCAGCTGGCAGGATAAAGACGATATCACTTGTCTTCCAGGCTGGGAGTAACTGAATAATTAGACAGCTCTTTAATATCTTTGTCATCTTTGTGGGTTTTTTTTAAAGAGCCCTTTTTTATGGCTGTAAGGCTAAATTAACCAACCGTAACATTTATCTCTTATTTCTAGTTGAGATTAATTCTAGTTATGCTTATCACTGAGCAATTGCAAAATATAAATGTTCTTAGAGAAAATAAAAACCATTCTGAATCACTCCATCCCAAATAACCAATGACTTCATGGATCCAACAAAATTTTTTCAAATACTTGCTATGCAATTTTGTCAAATGCAGGCCCTGCTTCAGGCATTTAGAATGCAGACGATTACTGGCCACTTGAAGTATAACTGCAGTGGAGACAACTGAAAATGAGTCATTAAACAAAGATATATATGATTTCTGGTAGCTAAATGAATGATCCCTGTTTTTTAGATTTTGTTTCAGTATTTTTTTCCATATGCATAAGTGAATATATATAGAATCAGGATCACATGGAATCTTCTCCCCTAACTTACATGCCAGCAGATTACAATGGCAATGGAAATGCAGTGGCTAAAAGATATGCTTGACCAAAAAAGAGGACATGAACAAGGAAGTTGGGCTTCGACATGGATGTGCAGAATGAGGACCTGGGGATTTGGCAGAGCTTAGTCTAAAGTAACCTGCAGTGTTCAGCCAGGGAGTATGCAGTTCCACATTATGTCACTAGATGGCACTGGCCTCTCTCCTTGGGTATCTATGTGTCTTAGCCCTTTGTATTGTGGGTGGCTGTACTATGGCTTAGGACAACACTCTCTAAAAGTATTTCCCTAAAATGTGAATAAAATAAATTAATAAATTAATTTCATATGGATAAAAGTAAGCTTTACTAATACTAAACATATAAAAGTGTTAGTAATTTAGGTACACGATATATAATATATGTCCAAATGGGGGTACATTCTCAAATATTTACTATTAGGGTTATGATGTTAAAGAAGCTGGGAGACCATGGATGCAGAATGAGAAGCGATTAGAAGAGAGTGCAGCCACCCAGATATCTCTAGGTTTCACACACTGATGGCCTGTCTCAGATGATAAGCTTTGTACGCTTTGCTACAATAGCAGTGAGATATAAAATACAGTAGTGGCCTGAGATGGGAACTTGGGAAAATTAGTATCTTAGGGCCTCATTTACCTCATCTATACTACGAGATGAGTCTGGTTTTATTATTTTTTTGCTATTAACTTACAAGGTACATTAACTTACATCCAAGGAAATTTTGAATGCAGAATTAACAAGAGCAATTGAGAAATTAATTTGATTAAACTCTGGACTCATTTTATTTCCAACTCTTAAAACATGAGTCTCAGATTACCTGTTTTCTGAGATAAAGTATGTTGTCTTTAGTAACAATGTGCAATATTTGATAAATAGATTTGATCCTGTTTTCACAATTATAGCAAATTTCAACAGTTTGTATAATCTATTTTCACCATCGTCACCCTTATTTTGCCTAAAGTGTTAGATTTTACTCACCTGGGAAAACTCACTTATTTTAAACTATAGTGAAACAATTGTGTATGGTTTTGTTGTTGTTGTTGTTTTTTTTTTTTAGAGAACGTAAACAACAGCTTTTTATTAAGAATAGCAGCTGACAAGTATATCCCAGGCACCTCTGTAAGAACTAGTAATGCACGTCACTGTCATACAGCTCTTCTGTCAGGCAGGAAGGAAGATTGCAGTCCTGATCGAGTGTGATAATCACGGTACCACATCTAAATACCTAGTTCCAGGAAGCAAAAGGAATGATGGTGTGGGTGTCAAGCATCCAGATGGGGGTGATTCCTGACCTAGGTTTTGAGGACTCAGAGTGGAGCAGGGAAAATCTTGTCACCCACTGCCCTGCAGTCTGCGTGTAGGTACTCGCACTCATCCAGAAGGCCAGTGAGAGTGAAACTGAATCCTCACCCAGCTCACTAAGCCCCAATGGGGGCTGTGACTCCAGGGGAAAAGAGACCTGTTTTCTTTGTTGGATGGTGTCATCCGCTGGCCAAGCCTTGCACACTGCACTTCCAGGCTACATCCTTCAAGAGGGATTTCATCTGTGCAGAGCAGCTGGGTGCTTTCCTAACGTCAGGAAGAGCTCTAGGGCAAGAAAGGTTAGGAAGAAGGAGACAGCAATCACTAGTGGTTCCATATTGAAAGAGAACCCAGTGAATGAAGCTGTCCTCTGCATGAAGAACTTAACTGTCAGGGTTAAAGACAGTAGAAGACAGTTGGTAGATATGAGGTGATCTGAGGTGAATACAGTGACACTATGTATTTCAGAGATTCATTCTAGCTGCCTTACTGCGGTGGATGGTCTAGTGAGAGACAGGAGACCTGTTAGAAAGGTGTGTGGTGACCCATCCTCCACAGTTATGGTAGCCCCTGGGAGGCTTTGGAGCCCAGGGATGGTGATATTAGTTATATAGTACATGTCCAGGAATGTTTTATGGTTGACCAATGACCCAGATTTTCCAGGATAGCCCTGGTTCTTTATATTCTGTCTCAAATTTGTACTCATTAGAATATGTATTTCCATTTCCAGCAGCAGTTAAAAAGTATTTAGTGTTAGGGATGAAAAAAAGGTGTTCTGGATATATGTGTTATGTAGGAAGACTGCAGTTTTGAAAGCAGGATGATCAAATAGGGAACTTGCTCAAGTCAGGAACAACGAGGACCCAGCCTGAAAGGATGGCAGTAAAAGAGGGAGGGAGAGGACCAAAAAGGAGATTACAAACAAAGATAGGTCTTGGCATCTGCTTGGGTATCCGCAGAGAAGCCTTGTTCATCGGCCACCTGTGTCATTACCCAGCTGTGGGAGAGAAACTCAGCTTTGATTTCAACTGTTTTAATTAGATAGGGAAAAGATAATAGAGAATTTGTTCCAAAAGGTTTTCTACAGTACTTAGAAGTTGAACTAAATTATGACAGATAAAATCAACTCATTTTTTCCAAATGCCAGTTCTCATTTTTCCATGTGTACTTTCCAGAATCAAATTAATGGTTGAAGGAAAGAACATGAACAGCTCAAAGAGCAAATTTCTAAGGCTTTCATGGAGAAACAACAGAAAATAGTGATTTTCTTCAAACAAATGATATTTTTTATCTTTTGCTTCTCAATGAAATTTGCAAATATTTTCTCTATTCTCATTGAACTGGGTCAGGAAAGGGAAATATAAAAAATACTAGATTTTTTTTGGAAATAGAATGATAAACATAAGACCAATTTTAGAAAATTTTACCACAAAGACATGGTTCAAAATACCTTTCTCTGTCTTTTATTAATGAATATTCTAGCTTCCCACACCAAATTTAAAAATTAGTTATCTCCAAATAATTCCAGTAACTCCAGGAAACCAACTGTGCAATAAGAATGAAAATACATTTTTAGCACAAGTTCTACCCTATAACAACAATTTTGTTGAAATTTATACACAAGGGCTTGAGCTGATGCCCTTGGGGTAACTGAATTTAGACACCTTATAAATAGAACTCTTAGCACTTCCCCTATTCCAGTTCTTTTTCTCTTTTCTTCCTACTAATGGATGGAGTTGAGCATGACCTGGTCAGAGTTGTGACTTAAGCTTAATTTTGTGATTTACTTTGTTTTGTATTTAAACTGAGGGAGAGTCAGTTATGAAATTTGATAAATGTTGATTTTTAAGACACTAGACTACTGTCCTGTGCTCACTTGAGCCTTCAGTGCAAACATGAATAGAAGCTGTGTGTGTGTGTGTGTGTGTGTGAGAGAGAGAGAGAGAGGGTGGGGGAGAGAGAGAGAGAGAGAGAGAGAGAGAGAAATGGAGTGTGAGGAAGCAAATGAAAGAAATCTTTTAAGGCCAGCCTTCAGAAACTGGAGTCTTGTTCCCTTCAGAGACCATATTTGAATCAGTACAGTATTGTTGCTTTAAGAAAATCTAGGTTCATTTACCGGCATTTTTTTTCCGAAGTATGAAAAACAACTGTGCAAAAAATTGCTGACACTGCTCAGCTCAAGGATTAAAATATAGCAAAAGACAAACTAATCGAATTTGAAAAGTTATACAAAGAACAGAGCAACAATCTAGGGAAGAAAATCCCAAAAGTTAAAAATAGACTCTTAATTTACAGTATATATTAGCTACTCCTTAGCAGTCATTATAATTAACTTGCCCTGAGTATTCTCTATTCATGTTTCCTTGGACACTCCCAGTGTAAAATTGGAATTAATATTTTCCAAATTCCAAAGATTTATTCCTAAGTTACTGAAGTGCTTAACGTGACATATTAGTCAAACTGTTCTTAATCATGTAGCCATTGATATACAAAAGTATAGGTAACCTTAAAGATAAATTATTTTTCTTTTATCTATACCTTTTTATTATTCTTTTGCCAATGTCTAAGAGTGAAAGAGTTTTTAATTTCTACTTTATAGAGTGAAACAGTTTTTAATTCTACTTATTCTCTATCCTTCTGTCCTACCATTCTACTTATTCCTCTATGGTTATGAATTTGAGTATGAAAATAAATACATTTATGCTGCTGTTGACAGAAAAATTTACTTAAATAACAGCAGAAGCTGTATTAAAATTCATTAAAAGTTACTTTATAATAAGGACTCATATCAATACCTTGACTAGTATATAATAATATTATTTCTTCACAGGGGTAGAACAACTTCATATTGTGGAGGAGGCAACCATGGTTTTAACAATGAGTTTAAAAGCATGGAGGTAATGTATTCCTGTATTAAACAAGTGCTAACTGATCCATGTTAGAAGCAATATCTAAAACTCTTGAATACATTCTGAACAGAGAAGATAAGGACCCTTGTGAAGCTTTTTTTTAAGAAGAGATGCAGACAAAAAGTATGACAAAGGAATATATGATTTGGTATGTTAGGTGAAGTGCTATGGGAAATAAAGAAAAAGTAGAGGGCTGGAGCGGTGGCTCAGCGGTTTCGGCGCTTGCCTGGCAAGCACGAGGACCTGGGTTCAAACCCCAGCACCACGTACACAACTAAGTGTTGGAGCAACCAAGGCCATGCGAAAAAACTAAATAAAGTTGTTTCTCTCTTTCTCTGTCTCTCTCACTGTCCCTCTCTCTTTAAAAAAAAAAAAAGAAAAAAAAAAAAAAAAAAAAGAAAAAGTAGAGCCGAGTGAGAAAGTGGGGAGTTTTGGGGTGCTCTGGGGGGAGGAAGCAACTTTACAGAAGGGTAAGAATCACTGAGGTTGCATTTGAGTAGAGACTTGAGAGCCTTTCAAGTTTTCAGGGAACAAATATCCTAGGCAGAGGTATTGCCAGTACAGAGGTCTTAGGTTGGATAGTGCCTGATGAGTTGGGGACAAGAAGGCCTTTAGCTGTGAAAAGATGTTGAAGTGTGGGTGCTGCTGGTTTAGAAGGAAGGAGCAAGAGGACAGTTGGACTTGCTAAGTTTGAAATATTTAATAAACATGCAAATAGAGATGGTGAATAGGCTGTTAAGGAGTCTATCCAAGAGAGAAAAATTGAGTGTGAGGCATAGAGATTATTTAAAACATGAGACTAGGTAAGATGCTTAGGGATTGAATGTAGATAGCATGACCAAATACTGAATGTGGAGTACTTGTATTTGAAGAGATTGAAGAGAAAAAATTATGAGCAGAGAGTTAGAAGTAGAGATACCACCAATGAAGGAAACAAGGAGCAGAGTGTGTGGATCCCTAAAGCCCAGGGAAGAAATTCTGTGGAGGAATTGAAGCGATTTCTGTGTAAAATGCTGCTGATACTTCTCCATAGTCAAAGTTTTATGGTTCTTGCATCCTCATTGTCTTATGTACTTCCATTTGTCTCACATGTGTGTGCACACACACACACCTACCTTTCCAAAAAAAAAAAAGGTAGGTTTTTTATGAACATACTGTCTTTCAATGTTACCATGGTGAATTGTATCTCTTTGTAAATACCTGAAAAATCTCTGGAAACAGAGCTTTTCTATTAATGAGGCTACTATAATTAAATTCATGACCATAAGAAAACTTAAGCCTCCAATTCTTTGCCAATTATCTTAGAAAAATTTTGTATAGCCCTGTTAACAAAAAAGAATTGTTTATCTGTATTTGATATATCCAGTTGTTTACAATCTTAGTTAGCTTTATTATGAATAATATAAAGTTAATAATCATTAATTAAATATAAATCAGAATATGTGGGTCTCTTCATCCCAAAAGTGAAGGGAAGAGGTGTTTGAGAATTAAATGGTTTAGGAAGGTATGAAAAAATGTAATGCTTCAAATGTCAACATATCTTGTCATGTATTAACATATTTGAACTATGACATGAAAGGAATATGAAAACAGTATTTGGTGTGATGCAATAAATTTATAGTATGTGCTGTCTAATGTACCGTCTGCATGTTATGGAATTATGCTGCTGTGGATTGTCCACTGTTGCTTGCATCCTCCTAGTCGCAGACAGACAAGGTACGAGGGAAGCACGTAGAAACAGGTAAATGCAGCATAGATTATATTGGATTAAAATTGCTACAACATTGCAGGTGGGAATGATTTAGAAATCATTTTCAGAGAAGAAATCCTTAGGCTTAAGATAAAAATAGGAGAGTTGTTACAGAGGAAAAATGGTGTCTCTTCCTATAATTAATTGTGAATTTAGATGTTATCTAGTAATAATAATATGACTATTACCTCCTAGGCTATCTTTTTGGCACATGGACCCAGTTTTAAAGAGAAGATTGAAGTTGAACCATTTGAAAATATTGAAGTGTATAATTTAATGTGTGGTAAGTATATGTAAATATATTCACCAGCAAAAAGTGGATAGTTTTCAATATATGTAATTGAAATTGGGGACAAATTGAATCCCTAAGACTAGATTTGTGCATTAAGACAGAAAGCAGGAAAGATGGGAAGATATTACTTATTATTTGGAATTATTCAGCCATAAGAGTGAATTCCTTTTTGTTTTCCTAGTAATGATAAGCTTTAGATCTATGGAAACCATGCTTTTCTATCAGTTAGTTGCTATATGATAATCTAGTAAAATTTAGAAAAGCAAAATAAAACTTACAACCATTCAAAGCAGGATAAACACACCTTAAAACAAAAGTACTTTCTGGTAATTACAAGAAGTGTTCTGGCATAGAAGAATGTTAAGAAAGTCATATTTGGCTGGACACTTGTAGTTGCACTCAGCTGAAGAACCGAAAAGAATCCGAGTCTTAGGGAATCGAATCTATCTTTCAATCTATATGCCTACCTCTACCCAGTCCACTGTATTCTCAGATCACTTCGAATCACTTCACTGGCAAGGCAAGGAAAAAGCTACTCTTTTGTTAGTTGGATATAAGGGTATACACAATTGTTTTTCTTAACCTTCTTAACGTCCTCTCATAAATGAAGGTGACTTAAAGACCCGAAAGTACCCATGTTAAAATAATGTTTTGTAGTCTTAAATTCTTGTTCCCACAGCTGCTGTGTTTGCAGCCAGGGCTATTCGCCCTTTGTGGGGATGGTTAGAAGGAATTAGATAGGGCTTTATCCTAGGAGAGCTCTCCCTCAGGCAGTAGTCAGCAAGAATCACGTAAAAGGCCATACTTGTAAAATATTTGTATGTTTTGTTGTAGAAAACAACAGAAAAACTTCTCTAAATATTAAGCAAAATTCACTAGTTTAATTTTTTTAAAGCATCCATTCTTTGAGGATTTTCATATAATTAAATAAATATACCATAAGATTATAAATTATTTAACTTCTTTAAACTTGTTTTTACTTAAGAGTATTGCTTTTTATGCTTGAAAACCATGGTATGTTTAAGAAATAGTGATCATTTTAGCAATGTAGCTTTTCTCCAGAGGAACAGAAAAAGATTCATGAAAGTTCCAGTAGTTCATCTGTGGGGACTGAGCCAATGTGGAAAGATTAGATGCTGGAGCTTTGGAGGACAAAACTGAATGGCATTTGAAGCACATGGCTAGGTTACAGCAGAAGTCATTAAAGAAATGAAACAGTAGATGTCTTTGTCCGTCTCCTACATAAGAGTCATTGCCTTCTGATTTAAAGCTACTTTGAACTTATTTATTTAAAACAGACCTCCTACGCATTCAACCAGCACCAAACAATGGTACCCATGGTAGTCTAAACCATCTTCTGAAGGTGCCTTTTTATGAGCCATCTCATGCAAAGGAAGTGTCAGCATTATCGGTTTGTGAGTTTACTACTGCATTGCCAGCAGACACTGTAAATTGTTCGTGTCCTGATCTACAAAATGTAAGTAACAACTTCATGCATTCACAAGAATATAAAGGGGGACACTGGTTTATAACCAGGGTTTTATTCTGGCTTGGATATTTATTATGTATACATGTGACTTTTTAAAACTTACCTAGAAAATAGAGATTATAAAGTGTATAGTATAAGATTAAGTATGTGAATATACTTTATAAATTGGAAAGCAGTTTTTGGAAGGGAATTGTTAATTCCACAGTGAGCTAACTGTCCTCCACCTCTCAAAATAGTAATCTTGGACCTCTCTTTGATTTCCCTCATAAATCATTCTTACAGTTTGAGAATCAGATAGATGGCCACGCTTGGCCATTTAGAATAGAATGAACTGGGACTGTGTAGGGATTGTAACCTGGCATTAGACACTATCTAGGGTAGGTGCTATGGAGTATTTGGATAGCAATGGAGAATCTCTATCAGGCACCGCTTACACACTGACTGATAAACAGTCAACACTGGAAAGATCTTTTTAGTAGATTAGGCCCAGTGCTGAGTCCAGAATCAAGGCTTCAGGTTCCAGGAGATTCTCAACAATGTGAAATTCCAAGTACCCTAAGGGCAAGATACTTTGAGCAATGACATGAAAGGAATATGAAAACAGTATATGGTGTGATGCAATGAGTTTCTAGTACGTGCTGTCTAATGTACCGTCTGCATGTTATGGAATTATGCTGCTGTGGATTGTCCACTCTGCTCAAAATACAAGGACCAACCCTACCTGCCTGTGAGAATCAGAGCACCTGGGTGGGGTTAAAATTCAGAGTAAAATTGCAGCCCAATTGTCAGGAGCCTATCAAGCTAAAATGAGTATCAAAGTACATTTGATGCCAAGTTCAAAATGTAATTGCAGAGCTAAATGAACTATGGCTGCCTCAGGTAAGAATTGTTCCTTTTTGTCAAGGGCTGGTGAAGACTTTACCTTCTCTAATCCTCAAAATAACATTACACCCATACATAAATAAACAAATACTCAACCCCCAAAACCTTTAAGGGACAACCAGTAAAACTTGTCAGTAATGGGTCTAGAGTGGTGGCTCGGGAGTTACTGCGTTTGCCTGGCATGTGCAAACCCCAGCACCCACGTGCACAGCTAAGTGTCAGAGCAACGAAAGTCATGTGAAAAACTAAAAATTGACTCTCTCTGTCTCTCTCTCTCTCTCTCTCTCTCTCACTGTCCTTCTCTTTTTAAAAAACAAAAACAAAAAACTAATTTGTCAGTAATGATAAATTCATAGATAGGGGTGTGGGTTTCCTACCTGATGTTGATAACGTCCATGGCAGTTTTCCTTCGGATTACTCCAGATAACCTCAGTGGAACCGCCATAAAAACATAATAACAACAACAACATAAAGTGGGTATTTTATTTCATATTTTAGAAAAAAGAGAACTCAGAGAAGTTAGGTAAATTGTCCATGGTCATGGAAAGATGGTCTATCTGACTGCAAACCCAGAGATCCTCTCTGTAAAGAATCCTTCTTTGTACTCCAAATGTGGGTTCAAGACCAACATCTGCATAACCTGTGGATTGCCTGGAGGTGCAGAATCTCAGCCCATAAGCCAGGTTTATGGAATTATGATATGCACTTTAACACAATCTCAAGGGATTTGTGTGCATTTATGCATCTCAAACCTGAGAAGCACTGATTGTCATTCAAACTCAGTTGTTTACTCTGGCTGTTGTCAGAATGTTTTGTTCTATTCTCAATTATATCTTTGCCAACTCCTACACACATACACACAGAGAGAGAAAGGGGAAGCAGTAGCATTTATTTCTGAGTAGTGGCAGAATCAGAATTTAAACCCACATTAGTTTGTTGTCTTTGTTTTAGTAAAGTGAACAAAATAAAGTGTTTCAGTAGTAAAACACTTCATGTGATCACTGCAAAAATAGTATTTATCATGTGTTATTACTTTTATTTCCGTCCCTTCTCTTCCCTGTCTCATTATCTTACAGATTACCTATCTGGAAGAAGTGAATCAAATGCTTAATCTCACTCAAGAAGAAAGTAAGTCAATAAAACCTATTAAGTGTTTGATATTTAGAAATAACAAAACACAATGCTGTTTGATATTTAGAAATAACAAAACACAATGTTGTTTGTTGAAGATTTTCCAAAATAAACTCACAGGTACTTTTAAATGTAAAGATATTGTTGCCAAGAAACCAGGGGAGAAACCCACAGGCCTAATAACGAATGATAGCAAGAATAGGAAGAGTTATGGTAGTTCCATCTGTGATAAATTCATTGAAATGATTGTGCTTAATCTCTAGACCCCTTTTCCCTTTCTAAGGTGTGAACAGACCACACTTTGTGGGTTCCTGACTATGGAACCTGAGGCAAATCATTTACCCTTGCTGTTCCTCCATCTCTTCATCTATAAAAATCATCCCCACCTCAAGTAGTTGTAAAGATGAAAATTTATTAAGTGCCTGGCCTATAGCAATGTCACTATTATCTGTTATACTTTAAGTATTATTGTGTTAATCTTGCTATGTCTCAGTCTCATCATTTATTGAATAAGGATGCAGTCATCCCTTTTATCTGCAGGGAATTGGTTCCAAGACTCCCTGCAGATAACCAAAATCTGCAGATGTTTAAGTCCCTTATATAAAATGGCTTAGTATTTGAATATAACCTATGTATATCCTCCCATGAGCTTTAAATCATCTCTACATTACTTGTAATACCTCATTTAATATAATGTATGTGGCATGTAAATAGTTGTTATAGTGTGTATTTATGGGGAATGTCAAGGAAAAATGTCTTTACATGCTCAGGAAATGTTTTCTAAATATTTCCAGTCTGCAGTTGGTTGAATCAAATATAATAGCATACAGATACAAAGAAATAAATACATTTGGACATAGTCTACATCTGATCAGGCTACTATAACAAAACAGCTTAACTGGTTGACTTGTAAACGAGAGAAAATTTTCCCCACCGTTCTGGAGGCTGAGCAGTTCAAGATTAAAAAGCCAATAGATTCAGTGTCTGGCCAATCATTCCTCATTGATGACCTTCACATTCTAACCTATGTGACAAAAGGGTCAAGGAATCTCTCTGCTGTCTCTTTTTTATAAGGGCACTAATTCCCTTTATAAGGACTTCACTTAATGTCCTAAATTACCATCCAGAGGCTCCCCCCTTCCAAATCTCACCAACTTTGGGGTTAGGATTTTGACATGAATTTTGGAAGGACATAAATATTCAGACTTACTTTTTAAAAAGTCCAATATCTTTCCTATGATAATTATTAAAGTAGATAATCTTTGTTGTGATTTATACACTTTTGGTTTTAAGGTTTTATCCCTTTGGGGTATATCTTGTGAGATACAGCCAAAAAGAGTTTCAGATTTTTGCTTAGCCCCTTGCTTGACCAAGTTACTTAACCTTAGTTTTGTGATATGTAGGATGGGATAATTATACCTACCTCATAAGGTTCTTATTTGTCAGAATATCTGACAAATAAGCCATCAGAGATGGTAGTTACATGCATAGAAGCATTTATTATTTTCACAAATATTTTGATTTCATGTTATTTTCATTTTAGTAACAGCAACAATGAAAGTAAATTTGCCGTTTGGGAGGCCCAGGGTTACACAGAAGAGCAAGGAACACTGTCTCCTTTACCAAAGGGAATACATCACTGGATTTGGAAAAGCTATGATGATGCCTATATGGAGTTCATACACAGTCCACAAGCCGGTAAGTTCCTGAGTCCATCGATCCATGCAAGCTGGAAAGAATTCGTAATTCTTTAATGTTCTAAGCATTGAATTTTGTTTTGCAGTCGCTGTTGTTGGAAACATTCATGCTGGAAAGCATTGAGCAGCACTCAGAGAATAAGACAATTCAGGTTAATTACTCGGGCTCGCGCAGAGAAATTTTTACTCCAAAGTCTGAACCCCAACCCACAGTTTCACACAACATTCGTAGACTTATCGGCGTTATCTCAGTCCTGTCTTTGTTACAAAAACTTCTGGCCTATATGACTAAGAGCTCCTGGGGGGTCTTGCAGGAGGCAGGAAGCATGTTTACAGCAGACTCCATAAGAGGAGAAGGACTTTGGGGGAAGCAGGTTTCACATGAGCAGATATGATAAGGGGAAATAGCCTTCACCATAGACAGCTGTTTCTCAAAAGTAGCTTGTAAGAGAATGTTCCAGGTATTACATAAAGATTTTGATAGGTACTATTTGGGTGCAAAAGGGGAATACATTGTGTTTTGCTTGTAGAAGTTAAAGAGTTTTTATAGGCCAACTTGCCAATTGGTAAAGCAGGTAAAAACTGAAGCAACAGAAAGCACAGAGATACCGTCTCCTCAAGCACATGGTGAATGCACACAGAAGTTGACAATAGCCAGGTCACAAAGGACTTTGTATTTTTTCTCTATTTAACAAGTATTTTACTGCTGTGTGCAGAGGGAGGGACAAGGAGTACAGTGTGAATAGGACATCATCCTTCCCTGAAGGTTGCAGTGCCCAGATGAGATGAGCTGGCTTGCATGAGCAGATGTGTTATGTCACAGGCCTCTCCAGACTGAGGTTGAGAGTCCATTTATTTGAATTCTCTTCACTATCTGGCAAACTTTCTTTTACTAATTGATGATCAACTCCCCATGAGGAAAAAAAATAATAAATTCCTACCTAACACTATACACAAAATTAAATTCCTAGTGGGTTTGTAGAGCTAAATGTAAATAACAAATGTGCCAATCATTATGACCTTGGGATAGAGAAAATTTCTTAGAACACAACAACAAAATTACAGGGGAAATTAATTTGACTACATTAACTTTAATATGTGACAAAAGGATAATTGTGGATGGGACAGTATATTTGTACTGCATATAAGAAACCAGTGATGAAGATCCAGAATAGTAATTAGGATCCAGAACAGATAATAATTTCTGCAAAAAGACAAGAGAATAAGAATCATCTTAGTTAATAAATGAACCAAAGATAAGAGCCAAGATTCATCCTCATTAACAATCAGGGAAATGTAAATTAAAGCAAAGTGTAAAAACTGCAAAAATGAACACAAACACTTCTTCCGGGCAGAGTGGTTTTAATGCATCCCTGGTTATTGAGGGGCTCAGTATGTGCTTATTGAATGGAAAGCACTGGAAGAATCAGTCCCAACCATTATTCTAAAAAGACTTTGGGACAAAGCTATACTGCCATCCAGAAGGGTAAATAAATAATCAGGAAGTTGTTTGTGTAAGATAATCATAATATTTGACATACAGAAACTGATGATAAACTCTAGCTGTTACTGTTCTTGCTGAGTAAACTGCCCTTTTTATGGAAAGGAAATAATTGGTTGTATCCGGTTTAACTATTCTTCTTGTTCCAATTCAAGAATTTTGGAGAAAAGTAAGCATATTTTCCTCCTACTAATTAAAGCTTTGTGTATTCTGAAAGCCAACTCTGCTGCTGAGAGTGGTTTGGTTATGGTTAATGGTCACAGGGACTGATGTCTATTTCCCAACGTTGGCAAATATTTCACAAGCAGTTACCTGAGTTCATGTGCGTGGCTGGTGGCAACTACTTTTCTTCATGGGTACAATGTTCAGGTGTTTTGTGATTTTCTTAATAGTCTGTAAAATAATGTCTATTTTGTTTTTGTTTTTGAGCATGGAGGCATAGTCAAGCTCAGTCTTATTATTCAATTCTCTATTTTGAAAAGCCAGGCAGGTACTAGGGATTGTGTGGAATTAAAGGAAATGTTTACGCTTTTAATAATTTCCCCTGCTGTTTTACATTCCTGAATTTATACGAGCTCTGAAGCCAAAGGCAGGGGGATTTTAAGTAGGTTTAAAGGAGGGAGTTTAGTACAATTCTTCTTTGTTATTGTTTTAAAACTAGCTTCTTTGTTACCAAAAGAGCCTATCCTTTCTCTAACCCCACAGAAGACTTGTCTATTTCTCCCTCCATGTGACAGGATGGAATTCTAGCAATTTTCTGCTTTCTAATTCAGAAATTGCTCTGTTCGTGTGTTGTGGTTCAGGAAAATTACATACAAGGATGTTTTGAGATTCACATAAAAGTGTTGTAAATCAGCTCTGTGTTTGAAAAATCAGACTTTAAATAAGCACTTTTTGGAACATGGCCCAATTGGTCCATGTCTTTACGTTTTATGGAGTTTTGGGTTTTTGTGGTTTCGGTGGGTTTTCTGATTTTTGTTGTTATCTCAGAAGAGTTCTGAGTAAGTAATTGTGACTTGAAATCATGGTCCTGCAATTGATTCAAAACCAGGAAGACTGGTCAGGCTGTATGTGGGTTTTGCTTCTGGGTCTCCTCAAAAGGAAAATGTCACTTGGTTTTCCTGTTGGTAGCTAAAGAGTTGAAAATAAAAGCAAGAATTGTGGTCCTTCCTGAGAATAGAAACTTCAGAAATTTAGTATGAAATCAAAAGACTTTTTCAGAGGAGAAAACTCTATCATCCTTTGAAAATGCCCCACGTATAATATATACAGAAATATAATGTTATACATTTATAATAATGTGATATATGCACATATCTTCCACATCACTGGGATTTTTTTTAATAGAGAGGGATAGTGAGAGAGAGAAAGAGAGTCTTTTTTATTATTTTTAGTTTTTCATGTGGCTTTCGTTGCTCTAACACTGTTGTATATGTAGTGCTAGGGATCGAACTTGTGTCCTCACTCACGCCAGGCAAGTGCCCTAACCACTGAGCTACTGCTCCAGCCCCGAATCACTGGATTTTTAAAGCCTTTTTATAATTTCTAAATCTTATCCTAAAGACTTATTATAAGTCTTTAGAAACTTGTGACTTTATTACATGTTAGAAATGCTTCTTTTAGCCAGGAGGAATAATTTTCCTTGTTAAGAAAAATATAACGAGACAATTAAAACTATAGTAGTTAAAAGTATAACTATCCTAGAAAAGATGACTATCCAATCTTTGAATAAAAATGCTTTAGCTTTTGCATTTGGCCTGCACATAAGGAGGATCTGTCATTTCAATAAAAACAATTTTATTTGATGTTCAAGTTCCGTTTGTCCCCAGGCCAAGCTGGAAGCAGAAGGATCCCACTTTCCCGTCCGTGCTCATCATCTGCCTCTCTTGAGAGATTTGAAGTGGTAGTAAGTTCATATTTTACTCAAGTGTCTCATTAGGTTTTGTTATTGTTTTTCTGACTTTCCACTGGCTGCGGAAGTACTGAGGACTCCAGCAAGATGGCATTATTGAGGCTGTTTATGTTTGTGTTGGGTGGTGGTGGCCATGCGCTGGTGATTGGTGGTAGTGGTTCCCCGTTGCTGTTTCTCATGAGACTAAGGCTCAGGAAGGACGTGACCTCCGAAGCTTCCTTGTGAGGACGGCTTTTGGCATCCTCTCACGTTCATAATGGAGGCCACATCCTGCTTTCATGGTCTTGATGTGTGTCTATTTGGAGGTTAAAGTTTGATACGTGAGAAATTAATCTCGAGATTTTCAATTAGCGGAAAACATGTAACTCGTTTTAGTACTTTCTGGCTACAGCTATCCTGGTCCATTTTCCCCAACTCCATCTGTATGCTACTTTGAGAAAATGATAAACACTTTGCCCAACCAAGTTGTTTGAGCACAACTTTTATAGCCAGCCTCACAAAAAGTTGCAAAAAACTTCCCTTAACATTTTCATAATTTGAACTGTTAGAGATAGGCGCTTCAGTTTTCCTACAGTCTGTGTTAGATAACTGTCAATAATGATGGCCATATTTAGATCTAAATTCCTCTTTCACAAAGCATAACCATTTAGAGGCACACCCCACCTCACTACACCTGAGGTGGCATGTAGCCAATGGCCAGGCGCAGCCGCAGTAAGCCCTTCCCACAGCAAATGTTACCTCGCCACACCTGGGCTGGCACATAGCCAATGTGGCCCAGACCCGGTTTCAAATTACCCACCCAAGCCCTGTTCTCCTGAGAGAGCTAGGAGAGCTGATAAATTCGCCTACTCCAGGCCACAGGTTGCTGTTCTCTCCGGTCCTGAGAGCACCTGTCTTGTCACACACACACCCTTAATAAAATCTCTTGTCTCAGCTACCAGGGGTCTCTGCTGTGTGAGCATGTCCAACATTATGTGGCTACATTTATGCATTTTATATTTCTTCAAGAGAAAATTACTAAACATATGATATGTTAGAGTGAAGAAGGAAATAGCAAACTCACATCTCCTATATTTATAGGGCTGGCTCAGTCAGCAGTCGTTGCCCCATCCTCCCATTTTACAACCTGTTTGTGTGCCTTTTTATTACTAGCTAGAGAAACTGGTTTTTCTGAACTGTTCACGATGATACATTTTTGAAACAACGTAAATAAATGAGTGTCTTTAGCTTTTCAGACTCTGCCTTTTGAAGTAGAGGAATAAATGTTAAGGGCTAATCCAATGCATTGGTTTATTTCTTGCTTTGGTGGAACTATATTGCTCAGGAGCTTCCTGAGAAAGGAAGAAGGGGATGCATGTTTTAGTCTGTGGTTGTCTAACAATGTTTTAATTCTGCCTGTATACTTAATTGATGGTTTAGCTGGCTTTAAAATTTTAGAGATTTTTTTAAACTTAATGGGACATTAGATTTCTGGATTTATATTCTAATATGTTTATCTTTTCCATATTTTTTCTATGTATTTGTCTTTAATTTCACTTTGTGAAACATATTTGCAATTTCATCTTCAAGATCTTAGTGAATATTTATTTCTGCTGTCCCAGTTTTTAGATGTCAAGAGCTATTCATTGCTCTCCTTTCTCTTTCTCTGTTTTCTTTATGGTTGCTATATGTGCCCTTATCTGAGAGTTCTCTTCTGCTCTTTTTTCTTCTTGAGTCCTCTTTCTCACCCTCACCAAATGTCTAGCGGTCCTTGGCTGTCAGCTCACACTTTCAGGGTGAGGCACTAAACTACATGCTTGGGGCTTTCCAGCTCATATACTTCCACAGATGGATCAGGAAGAGAACCAGCTATTTTGTAGTAGAGTCCCAACTATATCTAGTTTTACTTTCAGGTTAAATTGTTTTCCAAAGAGAAGGTGTAAAAAAATCAGAAAATACAGCTGTAAATTCAGACACGGGTATTATTTATTGGGATTTGCAGCTCCCGGGCCAAATTCACCAGCTCCACCATAATGAGAGCAGGCAGGGGAACTGACAGGTGGGCAGGGGATAATGACATTCAGGGAAAATGGAACTCCACTCCAGCTGGGCAGCTGCATTTATAGTTTGGGGAAAGGAAGGAAGTTGATGCAGTGGATGGCCTCTTGGACAATGGCTGGTGGGTGCATCAATCATCAGGTGTTGGCAAGATGCCATTGGAGCTGGTCTGCCAGTGTCTTGATTGGTTGTTCCTTGGGGGAGGGGGGCTGCCTCATGCCCTGCCCCCAGCCGCCATCTACCTAACAGAGGACACTTCAGATCTGACCCAGAGTATATTACTTGAAGGTTGCATGTGTAATGGGATTGGGAGAAGTCTTTTCATTCAGTATGCAGAGTTGTTTTATTCAATCACCTTGATTTCAATATGGTGATCCTTCCCTTTATTTTTACCTTCCTTCTGTTCTTTACTCCAGGCATTTCTCTGGTTTAAACTCTCCAGAGGGTAAACATTCTAACTGACATCTCTAACCTGTACTCTTGTTCCCAGTCCTATACACATCCTCCTGTAGACTACAAGTTCCACCCTTCTGGGCCTCTACAGTAAGAATCCAATTCTTTGTACTTTCCTCAGTCACAGGCACTTGGTGGTCAGTGTTCACTGGTCTACTCAATCAGAGTACTCCTTGGTTATCTGTTTTGCAGCTTCATTATTATTGTTTTCCCCATGGGATTCAAGAAGGTTGTAAAGATAAATGTATGTGTACAATCAATTTGAGAAGTTTGCTAAACTACTGTATGTTTTCCAGCTGGAGCTTTACAGTATGTTAGGGAGTGCAGGTCCTGCTTCTCTCTCCCTGGACTGCCTTTGTCTTCAACTTCTGCCTACTCTAGACCTCAGTATGGTGTTCCCCTGCATGTGATTATGGCGTAGAGTGTACATTGTCTTTTTCTTTGCAAATTGATCACACATTTAGACAACATAGGTAGTTTTTGCTTTTAGCACAATCAAATAAAGGAAGGACATCTTAATAATTTTCTTTTTGAATTATTTCAGTTTTGTTAAGAAAGTATCCACCATGTTCAGTCTCTGAAAAATTAAACAAATTGTGTAATGTTCACTTACCCATGATAATATTCAAATCAAAATAGGATGACCATACAACATGTTATCTTAAATACTAAACGTAGGCAGCACATTTATAAGACACCCCCAGTGAATAAATTTCTGTACTAGCCTTTAGAGTTACAAAGAGAATTATTTCAAAAGAATTTCTCTATTTCATGATGAACAAAGCTAGCTACAAATTGATTTAAGTCCAAAAGTAAGTATATTTAGATAACTGCATCTTTTTTGAATTAATCTTAAGCTGATTAGAAGTTCTGGTCCAGTTCATATCTATAATTCTAAAATAATTAATTTTTATTTTATCCTGAAAAAGAGTTTGGTTTATGGCAGTGCTCTCATTATTCCTCTGTTCACAATTAAGGATTTAGTTTACAAATATTGATTTCCAAGGTGTATTTGATTTGCCCTCCCAATGTTCGCTAACCATAAGGGAACCACAGAAAACAAGAAAACATTGCTGAAGACACCCATTTTTATTGCTTGCGTAGACCTGATTCACTAAGAAAATAGGAAGAGGTTAAATGAAAAACACTCTAGGGAAGTCATAAACCATATAAGGCAGTGGGTGAGCCACAACTGTGGGTGTAATTTTTTTTTCTTTTCTCTCTTTTAGGAGGGAGACACATCGCCTCCTCCTCCTCTTACGCCCACTGTCGCAGACTGTCTGCGGGTTGATGTCAGGGTTGTTCCTTCTCAGAGCCAAAATTGTTTCTACTCTTTTCCAGACGAGAATATCACCTACGGCTTCCTCTATCCTCCTGGTTAGTAGAACTCTTTTTTAGAGCAATAGCTTAGAAAGCCCTCATCAGCTGGATGTGGGCATGTGCCTTAAACACATACTCCTCAGCCAAACTACCTGCTTGGGCTGAACTAGCTGCCTAAGTTGCTTCCAGTGGGTTGGCCAGAGGCAAAACAACAGTCATCAAAAAGACTAATAAATTTTGCCACGGGAAGCACACATCAGCTTTAATCTGGCCCAGATGTTTACAGAGGTCAACAAATTTAGGTTTAATTCAAATACTGAAGATTCTTTGGAGAGCAACACAAGCATCTTAAAAAAAAAAATACAATCCCACCCCAACCCCCCACCACCTTTTTTTCTAGATATATCCCAAGCTAAGGTCTTCACTGAGAATGCAGCTGTTTCTGTGAAAAGAAATCAGTATATTCTGGCCTGTCACTCAGGCTGTGTATCCAACAGCTTTGAACAGTGGATTAAGCAGCCAATTGAACTTTTTTTGTTCTTGTTGTTGTTTGTTTGTTTATTTTGCAAGGATCTCGCTTAGGAGCATAGAAAAGCCAGTGTAAGTTTTCTAAAACTCAAGTCTCTTGCTCATTCAGCAGAAATATCATTTTCAGCTTCTAGAAATATGTTTACTCTTGATATGAGCAGCCTTCGTTTATTTTTCTTGAAGTCATGGCCAGAGATAGTCTACATAGAGATTTGTAATTTAAGAGATTATGAGATGTATAGTGGGGAAAAAAAAGGACTTAACGAAAGCTAGTAGCATTTCAATTTTAATCCCTGACACAGAATCAGGGTAAATAAACTAATATATTTTATTTAAGTAAGCAATTGGGCCTTCCAAATTTAAGTAAATCCTAGGATAAATTTTTAAAAATTGCAATATATGGGCTGGAGTGGTGGCTCAGCGGTTTCGGTGCTTGCCTAGCAAGCACGAGGACTCGGGTTCAAACCCCAGCACCACGTACACAACTGAGTGTTGGAGCAACTAAGGCCATGTGAAAAACGAAATAAAGTTGTTTCTCTCTTTCTCTGTCTCTCTCACTGTCCCTCTCTCTTTATTAAAAAAAAAAAATTGCAATATATTATTAATAAAAGTTTTTAAATTGGCATATAAAATTTAAGACATTAAGCTATGAGATATTGGTTAGTATATAAGCGTTTGCTGTGACAAGAAAACTAAATAACTAAACAACTTGTATCAAAAATATTAAGGATGAAATGAAAATCCCTTCCAACCTTCTAATACAAATTCTAATTCTTTGTTAGAAATGAAAATTCTATTATAAGTGAATTTTTTTAAATTATGAATTAAACACCATGAAGTGTTCACTTCTGTTCTTTTTTTTTTTCACATGGTCTTAGTTGCTCCAACACTCAGTTGTGTATGTGGTGCTGGGGTTTGAACCTGGGTCCTCGCACTTGCCAGGCAAGCACTGAAACCGCTGAGCCTCCACTCCAGCCTCTATAAGTGAATTCTTATTTTTCTCTAACACAAAAGTAACATGTTGATTGCTTTTCCAACTTTCAGGGCTTAGTTTAAAAAGTAGAAAGTCTTATAGAGTCTGAGTATTGGGAACACTACGTGAAATCTTCAGTCTTCCTTGCACTGTGGTGCTTACCCATTGACCTACCATTTTAGTTTTAGTTAAGATACTCAGGGGTTGGAGCAGTGGCTCAGCGGCTTCGGCACTTGCCTGAGAAGCACAAGGACCCAGGTTCAAACCCCAGCACCACGTGCACAACTAAGTGTTGGAGCAACTAAGGCCATGTGAAGAACTAAATAAAGTTGTTTCTCTCTTTCTCTGTCTCTCTCACTGTCCCTCTCTCTTTAAAAAAAAAAAAAAGATACCCTGACTAGTTTAAGTATAAAAAGTGTTCTAGTAAATAGCTCACAGAAGTGGAATCATGTAGTATTGGTCTTTGTGACTAGCATATTTTGCTTAGCATAATGTCTTTTATGTTCATCCATGTTATCAAATAGTAAATAATTTTAAATTTTCAAATTCTTAGGATCAAAGAATAAAATGCTGTTGTCAAGGGCTGGAGGAGGGGGAAATGGAGAGTCACTAATAAATTGGCATACAGTCTCAGTCAAGCAAGATGAATTAGCCCTGGGGATCTGTTGTACATTATACCTCATTATGGTTGGATGAGGTCTGCCCCTTGGTGTGCATATGCTGGAGGCTTTGTAAATAATGCATCAGTTTTAAGAGGTGGTAGGACCTTTAGGAGGTGGGACCTAGCACAAAGTATTAGCTCATGTGGAGTGTTGCCTTCAGAAAGGATTAATACTGGTCTCCTGGGAGTGCATTCTCAAATGAGCAAGTTGTTTAAAAAAAACAAAACAAAACAAAAAAACAAAAAACAAGGCTGGCCCCTTCATGTCTCTGGCTTCCTTACTTGCCCCAAGTATTTTCTTCTACACACAATCATTTCCATTTCTGCTTCTCCACCATGTTGTGTCCCAGCAAGTAGGACCCTCACCAGAGGCCAAGCACATGGGTCATCCTATCTTGGACTTTCAGATTCCTAAACTGTGAGCTAAATAAACCTCTTTTCTTTATAAGTAAGTGTCCAGTCTTGGGTATTTTGCTACAGGACAAGAAGATGAACCAAATATATGCAGAGTCAACAATATTGTATTCTACACTAAAAAATTGTTAAGAAGGTAGATTTCATGTTAAGTGTTTTATTTCTGAAATATAACTTTTGTAGATTTGCATTTTTTAATTTTGACAATAATTCAATGAGATAGATGCCTTGAGACAAATGAAGCATAGAGGTACTCAGTACTTTGCCCAAGTGTACAGCTGGTGAGCAGAGGGGCTCCTCAAACTGGGGAATGCTTCCAGAGCACACTTGCTTAATACTCACCATGCTACATGGCACACCTGTAACTCCTCAGGGCCAATCATTTGTAATGTTCTTATCAACAGTCTCCATCAAGTAAAAACCTATTAAGAAATTTTTGTTTTGGAAGAGTTATTTATAAGGCATTATTATTTTGTGTACCTTCAATAACTATACATACATATCTGGCATTATATTTGTTTCCTAGGACCACTGTAACAAACTACTTAAAATAACAGAAATATGTTCTTTAACAGTTCTGAAAAGTGGAAGCCTAAAATCAAGGCATCGACAGGACCATGCTCCCTTTGAAGGCTCTAGGGAGTGTCCTTCCTTGTCTCTTCAGGCTTCTGGTGGTTCCAGGCATGCAGTTGCATCACTCTGATCTTGGTGTCTGGCTTCACGTGGCCTTCTCCCCGATGTGTTTTCTGTCTTCCACACTCCTTCTTAGACAACACCAGCCATTGGATGTACAGCCACCCTTAAATCAACAAAAACCTCCTCTAGAGATCCTTTACTATATAGCAAAGACCCTATTTCCAAATAAGCTTACATCTTTAGGTGTGAGGGGATTAGACTTAGACATGTATTTTGGAGAGTCACATTGCAACCACTACAGGCATCAAATACATAAAACTGCCTGCATTATTGATGATCTATACTAAAATTTTCCTAGTATTTCTGTGTTTTGACTATGAGTATGTTTATGTCAATATGTAATAGTAATAGGTAGTTTGTCATATTTTCTCTTGTAGCTAGATTTAATAGGATCCATTTGTTTTTCAGCAAACAATAAGACTTCCTATAGTCAATATGATGCTTTAATTACAAGTAACTTGGTCCCTATGTATGAAGAATTCAAAAGTAAGTGTTATTTATCTTGACATATCTAAAAGACTCCTAGAATTTTGAAGCTAAGCATATATTTTATTGCAATTTGTTCTGATATTAAAAGTCATTTTATTCTGATGTTTTAAATATAGGTACAGAAGTATCCTGACATACCTTCTTTTCAACTTATTTCAACTTTGAGTGACTTGTTGCTAGAATTCTGATAGTTTGCTTTTAGCTATTAACTGCAAACTACAAAATTAAATTTTATTGACACTCACCATAAATTTTTGTGCCCAGAATAATAATAAGGCAACATGTTTATTCTGACCATTTTTAACACTCCTTATTTCCAAAAATCTCAGCCCTATGTAGGAATTTGCAGATGTGTTTGACTGCAATTTAAAGAATACAACTATAACAACATAAAGTGTCTTCAATTTGGCTGCTTTAATTTTATTTTTTAATATTTTGGTACCAGGGATTGAACACAAGGGTGCTTAATCACTGAGAAGTCACATCTCCAGCCCTTTTTATTTTTTATTTTGAGACAGTGTCTTGCTGTTACTCAGGTCCTTGCTAAGTTGATGAGGCTGTCTTTGAACTTGTAATCTTCCTGCCTCATCCTTTTGAGTCGCTGGGACTCTAGGAATGAGCCACTGCATGGAGCTTTCTGCTTATTATTGTTGCATGAACTACTTTTAGCGTGACCAAACCATCATTGTCAATTGTTGAAGTAGAATACGAGTTATTTAAATATACCTGTCTATAATAAAAAGTATTTCTGTGTTCAATAAAGGTAGGTATTTTTAACACTTTTTTCTTCCATTTTTAGAAATGTGGAACTATTTCCATGAAGTTCTTCTTAGCAAATATGCCATTGAAAGAAATGGAGTAAATGTGATTAGTGGACCAATATTTGATTATAATTATGATGGCCATTTTGATACTCTAGATGTAATTACACAGTAAGTAATTTAGCTTTTATATTTTTATGTTTTAATTTTCGCAGTATTATGGGGTTTAATCCAGGCCTTGCACATGGTAGGCAAATGCTCTACCATTGAACTACATTCCCAGATTTTTTTATTTCATTTTTAAGACAACCTCAGTTAGTTGCCCAGACTAGTATCAAACCTGTGATCCTCCTGTTTCAGACTCCCAAGTAGCTGGAATTACAGATGTGAATCACTAGGCCCGGCTAATTCAAGTTTTAGACTTAGCAACAGGATATTGTGAGGAGAAATCCCAATATTTTAAATATAAACTCTGTATTCTAAATATTATATAATACTTTCATATTCAGATGTTATTGTTATTATTATCCAGAGTTTAGCAAAATTTTCATTTGGAAAGTTTCTAAACTAATGGACAACAGTAAAGTGAGATTTTACAAAGGTTAATGAGGAAGTAGGGAAGATTCGGTACATAGTTGATAAATGTAGAACCAATTCAACAATAAATGAAAAAAAATCAAGCAAACACTGCTTGTCTTAGTAGAGTCACAAGAACAGTGAACAGTCCATAAACATCTCTCCCAAGAGAAAATGTAAGTAGATTTCACATACAAAACTAATCCAACTAAACTGTGCATCTCAATACCAAACCTGTTCTTAATAGTTTGGTGAGAATTAGTTTTGAATACAGCACACAGAAATAGAGATATTTATCCATCACTTCTTTTGTTATCAAACTATAGGAAGGACCAAACTAAACAAATCTAATATCTAAACCTATTTTATGTGAGGCAATGGTTTCTACCTATACCTTCTGATCAATAACATTTGTGTCTAAGGAGTTAACATTTATTTTGTTCACCTTGTCCTTATTTCGGTGTTTATTGATGTCTACTTTTCATCATTGAATAATTCCAACAAATACTTTGATAGTGCTTGATAGTGCTTTACAACGCACCAAGTACTTTTCTAATCATTTACACACACTTCATTTAGTCAACGAAACAACCGTCTATTCAGTACCAATAGCCCCCAGTTAAAGGTGAGTAAACTAAGGCCAAGACAGTTGCATATCTCAATTCCTTAACTAGTAAGTGGTAAAGAGAAACCATGAACCCAGATAGTTTGACTTTGAGTATTAAACTGCCATTTATACTAGCCCATATTCCTTTTAGTGGGCTCATTCTAATATCTTACCTTTATTTTTATGCCTAAAACTTTTCAAAGCACTTTCACATTTGTCATCTGAATCCAGAGCACTGTATGTCAATTACATGTATTTGTCCCCGTGTTTACACTGCAATGTTGGTTGCACAAGACTGCTTTCTTATTAAAGCTGAGGACTCAGGAATAGAGGGATAATTAGGCAAATGAAAGTACGCGGTCAGAGTTGGAATCCAGGCTCCTTCATTTCTAGCTCGTGCTCTATTAGAAAATACCACTGTGAAGTGTGACCTCAACCCCAGGAAACACAGGAGGCAGAATTTGTGTTCTAATATTTTCCCGTGGTGTTAGAATGGCCAGTCTTAAACTTCTTCTATAAATCTGTACTGGCTGATTAAAGTAAAAGTCACAGATGATAAAGCATTGTACTTTCCATCTATTACTTTTCTTTTAACTCTATCTTTACCTCAGCATTTCTTTAAAACTAGATAAAGACATTTATAATCTTTCAAAATTATAATGATACCAAATCTTTTAATTATGTTTTTAGACATGTGGGCAACACCAGCATTTTCATCCCAACACATTATTTTGTGGTGCTGACAAGTTGTAAAAATGAGAACTTCACACCGGATAACTGCCCTGAGTGGCTGGATGTCCTACCTTTTATCATTCCTCACCATCCTACCAACTTGGAAAGCTGTCCTGTGAGTATGCTTTGGGAGAGTCCTGGGACCTAAGAAAAAGATTGGTCAGAGCTCCTCTGGGTCTTCATAAAAGTGGCTCTAAAAAAAAAAAAAAAAAAAAAAAAAATATATATATATATATATATATGTATATATGTATATTTTAAGTGCTTCATAGTTAGAGTTATAGTAAAAATGACTTTATTTTGAGGCTTTCCACAGGTCATCCATCTCTATGTCATTTAATATCAGACATGTATCTGCATATGTGAACATGCCTTATATATTTTAGTTTTTAGTTGTAACTATCATTTGTTTTTTATTCTGGACACAAGTCTTAAGATTTTGTCCTAAGATTGTCATTAAACTCATGCTTCCTGAATGCATATGTAAATATAAAAATTTCATCAACTTGAAACATGAAGTATGAAATTAATTTTACCCACACACATACACACACATATCCACAGAGAGAGAGAGAGAGAAAGAGAGATAGAGAGAGAAAATAGGTTAGTTCATCTAATATTCTTAGTTTTAACATTAGTTCACCACATAAGTTTTGGAGGATCAGGCAAATTTTGTATAAATAGTTAATTAAGTTTGAATACATGTTCTTCATAGATAAAAATAATGTCTCCTAGAAATTGAATTTTACTGAAGTCATTCAACAAATGACTTATTAAGTGCACAGTATCATGATAGAAACACTTTAGCATGCACAAAGGAGAAGTACATTGTCCCTGCTCTTAAGAAGTTCCTATATAATTTTGATATATAAATGAGATATAGTCCCATAAGTGGGCCAGTCAGTAATATAAGAATTATTTTAAGAATTAAGGGTTGCTACAAAGTTGGGTTCAATTGTCAGATACTTTTAAAAGGATTTGGTTTTTGGAATTAAAGACACATTTAGCTGGCGTGATTAATAAATGTTACCATAACATGAAGTGGGAGTAGTGCTGAGCCCTGGAGGATGGGCAGAATTTGTATAGATTGGCAGCAATAGGATAGAAGAACCAAAGCAAAGTGTAAATTCAAAAATAAATCAAAGATTTTAAAATCTAGATTATCAGGAAAAATACAAAAAAAAGGAATGAGAACTTTTTGGTATGTAGGTATGGTGGTCAAGTTTAGGCATCTCAGGTTTGTGAAAATGGGTGTTCACACAGAAAGTTCTATTGGTCATTAGAGACTGGAAATTGAAGTTTAGGGTCTAAGCCAGATTATGTGTAGTCTTTAATTTTTTCTACAACAGGACTGTTTTCACAATGTTATGTACATGGAAAGTACTTGCATGTAGAAGCCTCGAAAAATAGAAGGAAGAAATAAATAGCTCAAGAGAGGGACAAAAAAGTCCTTTTACATTTCAAAGGAGAAATACTCCTTGCTAGGGAAGGTGAGGTTTTAGCTGGGTCATGTAGAGAGGATTTGCTATTTGCTATCCCTGGTCCACGTCTTCCTATCAGGGCTTTGGAAATGAATCTTGAGTAGCTTTGCTGTCTTTTGTCTTCCTCCCGCTCCCTCACCTGTGTGCAACAATAGCAGCTTACTTATCTTAAAATTTGACATGTGATCATGTCATAATCCCTTAAGCCCTCACCCCAAAACTTTGGTGAGGGAATTTTGAAAAAAGCAAAATAAATAAAACTCCAAGCCTTTAGTTATATCTCTTCACAGCTTACCCTCAGTGCTGCTGTAAACCCACATGCAAGCCAGATGAGTCCTGGAAATTCCTTGCACACATCTTGAATTTCCTTTCCTCATAACTGTTGCCGGTATTCTTGCTTCTAGAATGCCCTTCTTTTCCCTTTATTAAAATTCTGCCTGCACTAAAGGTAAACTGCAAAACATATGAAGACTACCATGATTATCTAACATGGAAGTGATTGCCCCCAAATTAATAGGGCATCATATCATTTGAATGGGACATAATCACTAATGAATTGGATCCAAAATGCAAGATTTTGAGGAATATGTGGTTTATGAATAAGGATATAACATTCATAAATAGAATTCTGAGTCATGGTGTGATAAGTATGAAGCAAACCAAATTATGACTCTATGAGGGATTGTGAAGTTAATCAGATGGGGCTGTCTATTAACTGTGAGGAAAGGGGAGCAGATGGGAGGGAATCAAAGATACCTGAAAAATTAGGTATGACTGATCAGGAAATGTATAAGACAACCAGTTGTTTTGGAAAGTTGAATTTCTCTTGGTAGTTTTCAGTTTGAGACTAAGGAGGATGTCAAAGAAGCAGTATAAAATAGAACTTAAGTGCATGATTTAGGATTTAGACAGCTTGGATTCAGTTAGTAGCTTGGCCTAACTGAACTGATAGCCTAATAGTAGTTTCCTCATCTGTTATATCTAATAAGTATAAAAAATTTCACCTCCCTTTATAAAGTCATTGTGAGTATTAAATGAGATGAGTCATATAAAACCCTAGTAGTTCCTAATATGTAGTAAATGAATGGTGGCCCTTTAGAGGAATCATATCTTGATTATAATTACATCTTGAAGACAACATAAGGTGAAATTAAATAATCAAATCACCCATAAAGTACAGTACATGCATAAAGTGTTCCTTAGACCAAACCAGCTAATATTTCCACTAGTATAAGAACAGGTGATTATGCTTCAAGCATCTGATGAAATAGTTGGCATGCTTTAAGGGTCACAGGTATGAAAACTCAGCACATTTACATATTCTGATCAGTGTACAAAAGCTACACCCACTACAAGAGTTTTGAGGGAACTAAGACCACAATTCTACCTCTCACTTGATTAGTGAACCAGGTTCATATTTTTAAAATTAATTAATTAATTAATGTTTTGCTTCCCTATTCCTTCCATCTTTCCCCTTTCCTTTTTCTTTTAATTTTGGATTTAAAGTCCTGTTAGATAAATTAAAATGTAGTCATGAGTCCAAGTGACTATCATTTTCATAAATTACTCAGCAGATGTTGGAAACTAAAGGTATGAAATTTAGAAAAGGAATCAGAAAAGATGTCTATTTGGCATTAAGTCAAGGGAGCAAATTAAAATTGCCGAAGAGAACAAAGTGGAGGGAAGAGATCCTAAGGTCAACTTGAGGAAAGGATCAAGGATGGGAAGAAGAGGCAGTAAGGAAACAGAAGGTATCACTGAACCAGGGACACCAGTAGAGCTATGGAAGACAAAGGAGGAAACAGCTTGGTCTGATCTACTGAGTGACACCCACTAATGAGCCTCCCTCAGCAAAGCAGCTGCCTTGGTGTGGTAGCAGCAATATGCAAACCAAAGGTTAAGGAGAGAAAATGAGGAAGAGGTTAAGAAAGAAAAAAGCTGAAACAGATATGCCTCAAAAAACTAACAAAGTGAGTTGTATTTTGGTAGGTATGCAATTCTTCTATTTATATAACAAAGCTAAGATACACTAATAACATGCATTACGTAAAATCAAAGCACATTTAAGCGTAGCTCATAAAACCACGTATATGCAAGGTTGCTCTCATGCTGGGGTGCACCATACAACTAGAGGATTGTCTATAGGTGCCTGCTGTTCAGATTGGCTGCTGCAGGTGATTTACCTGGTATTAAAACTTCAATATTGAGGCTGGAGCAGTGGCTCAGTGGTTATGGCGCTTGCCTGGCATGCACGAGTATGCAAGTTCAAACCCCAGCACCACGTACATAATGATGTCTCAGAGTAACAAAAGCCACATGAAAAACTAAATAAAATTGATTCTCTCTCTCTCTTTCTCTCTCTCTCTCTCTCTCTCTCACACACACACACACATAGTCCCTCTCTAAAAAAAAAAAATTTCAGTATTACATCTGCATATGTACAGCTGCTTATGATATTTCACAGTCATCTAATTGCAGTTTTAAAAGAAGACAATCAGGTTTCAGTAAACACTTTGTTGGATGCATAGCAAGCCAGGAGAAACAGAGAGTCATATAAGTTGAGTGGGAAAAAAAGTTATGAAAAAAAGTGATCAGAAATATTAAATGCTGCTAAAATGTGAAATAGTGAAGGCAGGTTAAAAAAAAAGACTGAGATTCACATCGTAAGAGTTGAGACTGAGCTCAACTTAGCACACTGCATTTTTATTTAAAATAAATTAATATCATGGATCTCATTGGTTAGGAACAAAAAGTGACTTCCTCTAATATTTCATCTAAGAGGGTGGCTGCTTGTTTTTGAGCTTGCATACTGAAAAACTAGCAAACGTGCTGAAATAAAATGAGAATTACTAAAACATGCTCATCTAATTGAAGAAATACAAACTTTGTGAAAATTTAGCTGAAAATTGACAATATCATATGAATATTAGAAAATTAAAAAAGCTGGATATGATGGCACACACCTGTAATTCCAGCTACTTAGAGGCTGACGCAGGAGAATTGCAAGCTGGAGGCCAACCTCAGCAGCTTAGCGAGCCCTTGTCTCAGAATAAAATCTAAAAAGGGCTGGCTGGGGGTGTGGGCTCAGTCCCCTGTCTCGTGTACACGCGCACACACACACACACATTCTATTTCTCTCTCTCTCCGCTCCCCTCTCTCACACATACATTCAAAATTTAATAATGTGTCACAGAATTCCATGATTCCAAATTAATGAACTAATTTTTATACAGTAAAACTTGTTAAAAGTCAAATGGCTAAGAAATAAATGAAAAAATATTCAACTATAAAAATATTCTGGGTAATAAAATTTAAACAGGCACAAAATGCTGTTTCACACCCATGGTTTAACCATCTAGGTCTAGATATATCACTCACTATGGAATATTATAAACATAAAAGTGAATGAAAAAAATCTTGGAAGATACCATTTGTAATGTTACTTCTATAAATTTGAAAATTCACAAGCCAATATATATATTATATATTGATGTGTAGAAAAGTTTAAAAAATCATATTAGATTTATACTGACTCACAATAATGTTTCTGTATGAACCACAAAGCATTGGGGACTTAACTTCATCTGTGATACATTTCTTTAAAAAACTTACATTTGATATTGCAGCCTTTGAAAGTAAATGGATGACGATGGAAGAAATCATGCTGAGCAAAGTTAGCCAAACCCAGAGAGTCAAGAGGCTAATGTTTTCACTCATTTGTGGAGCTAAAACCAGGCCTGTGTGAAAGGCAGTCAGTCTCATTTATTAGACCAACAAAGGCATAGCAACACATAATCTAAGGCAATCATAGATATGTAGTGGAGTGGGGAAGAAGAGGTAAGGGAGAATAGGGAAGGATCTAGGGGGTAATTCTGGTTTAAGAGTATATGCATATCATATTGTTATTTTAAATGCATTTATGATTATACAATAACTCAATTCCTTAATAAAAAATTTTAAAAAATATATGCATAAACAAACTTACATTTGGGGTAAATACAAAAGTGGCTAAACTTTATGATTTTGTGGTGGTCTGTATTTCTTATAGTACATTTTTCACTGTTTTATTAAATAAATTTAATTGTATGAAATTGAGATTTAAGACAATACATTTTTTAAAGGACATCTTTTAAGTAAAAAATTTTATTTCTGTTAATGAAAAATCATGCCATAGGAAAAAAACAGTCTTTTGTTTCTCTTTGCAGGAAAATAAGACAGATGATCTTTGGATTCAAGAAAGATTTAATGCACACGCTGCCCGGGTCCGTGATGTAGAACTTCTTACTGGTCTTGACTTTTATCAAGAAAAAGCACAACCTGTCTCTGAAATTTTGCAACTAAAGACATATTTACCCACATTTGAAACCACTGTTTAACTTAATGTATAAAATAACTTTGGCAAAATGTGGATGACATTTTCTGTTGGAAATCATAAAATAAAGTTTTCTATTTTTCCCTAACTCCCCTAAAAGACATGTTGTGTAATTTTCATTATCCCTCTCTCTCTCTCTCTCTCTCTCTTTTACATTTCTTTTTCATACATTTTTTACCATGTTCTACCTTCCCCATTGTACTTATTATCCCATTCATAATCTTTGGCTATATTTTTCTGCCCAGTATTATCTAAACAAAAAGAACAGGAGGAGTAGGTTTTGCTTGGGAATTGAATCAATTCTCCATCAATTTGTTCATATAACTGTTTACATTTAACAACTAGACAATATTTATTAAAGTAAAAATGCACGTAATTTTCATTCAGTAATTTCACCTGTAAAAACTGTCCCACCCGATGTTATTTGCAGAAATGCATGAACATACCAAAGATCAGAAAACGTGAAATTTAAACAATGGAATACTATTCCACCTGTATAAACAAAGAAGTAGCTCTGTGTATTATAGAATAATATGTCAAAGGAATGGGAGTAGCTGTGTTCCAAAAAAAGCTTTACAAAAAACAGGCAGGAGGCTGGATTTGGCTCACAGGCTATACTTTGCCAACCCTGATTTATATAATGAAGCCCTGATGTTAGGGGAGGCAGCAATTTATAGTAAGAAGAAAAAGGGATATAAAATTTTTATTTTGTGCCTTTGCCCTGCCAATTTTTCTTTTTTTTTTTTTTAAGAGAGAGGGACAGTGATAAAGAGAGAGATGGAGAGAATCAACTTTTATTGAGTTTTTCACATGGCTTTCATTGCTCTGACACTTAGTTGTGTAGATGGTGCTGGGGTTTGAACCCTTGTATTCATGCATGTGGGGCAAGCACCGTAACTACTGAGCCACCGGTCCAGCCCCCTGCCCTGCCTAACTTTTATAAACTCTACATATGTATTTCTTCAATTTTTCAAAATGTGGTTATGAAGATTCCAGTATTTTTTTTTTTTTAAGAGAGAGGGACAGTGAGAGAGACAGAGAAAGAGAGAAACAACTTTATTTAGTTTTTCACATGGCCTTCGTTGCTCCAACACTCAGTTGTGTACGTGGTGCCGGGATTTGAACCCGGGTCCCTGTGCTTGCCAGGCAAGCGCCAAAACCGCTGAGCCACCGCTCCAGCCCCTCCAGTATTTTTTTAAAGGCAAACTGGTGGCCAAATTTTTGGATTGCCGGATTGACAATGTTCCAGATTCTTCTCTGATACAAAGGAGAGCTCACCCAGGATCATGGGCTTTTGCTGATGACGAAAAATCTTGTTACCTGAGCTTCCAGCAAAATATTTCCTAGCATTTTCTATTTCTTCTAGGATTGCAATTGAATTATGTTCACTAACTACAGCTAGTGAAATGCTAGTTCAGTGCCACTGGATTTTTAAAAATACATTTTCTTTACTTACAGGTTAATGGAAAATTTTATGCACTGCAAAACATACAATATGTAGAGGCCCAAAGACAGGAGACACATTGAAAACTACAGCAACTGTGTTAATATTCTATATCTAAGCACAATTTCTCCAATGTTCTCCTGCCATGGTTTTGGAGACTAGATAAAATTTCCTGGACTTGGGGCTGGAGCAGTGGCTGTGCATCCACCACATGCACAACAAAGTGTGGGAGCAATGAAGGCCATAGGAAAAACTAAATAAAAATTGTTTGTCTCTGTCTCTGTCCTCTCTCTCACTGTCTCTCAATCTTTAAAAAAATAAAAAATAAATAAATAAAAAATTCCTGGACTTTAGCCCTGATTGAGCTTTTCTGAAAGTGTCTAAATGTCAGGTGCCCAACATAGAAATGCAAACATCAGCTGTAAAAAATGAGTTTATGTGATGGTATGCCTTATTTTAGTGTGGTCATTCCATCAAAAATATGTATGTGGGGCTGGAGCTGTGGCTCAGTGGTTACGGCACTTGCCTGGCATGTGTGAGGATGCTGGTTGGAATCCCAGCACCACATACATAATGAAGTGTTGAAGCAAAGAAAGCCACACGAAAAACTAAATAAAATTAATTCTCTCTCTCTCTCTCATTAAAAAAAAAATGTATGCGCAAAACATTCTGAAGGAAAAAATACCAGTGACTTAATGGTCATGGAATTACAGGTATTTGCAATTTCTACTTTATAATTTTTAGTATGTGGTGTATATTCTAAGTGAGCTTGTTTTATTTTAACAATCAAAAAATGTAAACATGTTACACATAAAATATTATTTAGAAGAAATTTTCAATATACAGAAATGTTTCAAGAATAGTATAAACTACTCTAGTATAAGCTTTGCCAGTTGTTAGCATTCTCACTGTGTGTTTATTATAGACACATTTTTTTCCCTGAACTTTCTGAGATTACATTGTAGTCCTCATGCCCATCTGCTTTCAATATCTGTATGTATTTCCTAAGATCAAGGACATTGACTTACAAAACTGCAGACAGAAATTTAACATTAATACAATACTATAATTTACAGATCTATCAAATTTTGTTCATATTTTCAGTAATGTCCTCAATGATTTTTTTTCCTTTCTGGACAAGGATCAGAAATAGAATCATTCCTTGCGTTACGCTTTCTTTTCCTCTTTGGCCTCATATAATGTGCAATAGTTTCTCAGTCTTTTACAAGTAACACTGAAAGTTTTGATGAGTTCTTTTATTTTGTAGATTGTCTCTCAGATAGGGTTTGTGTGATGTTTCCCGATGATTAAGTTCACGCTGTGCAGTTTTAGCAGGAACACTACATCGGTAATATTTTTTCTCAGTGCTTCATATTTGGAGGCACATGCTGTTCATTTGTGCTATCATTGTGGCAAATTTGATGACTTGGTTAAGCTGGTATTCACCAAGCTTCTCTTCTGGACAGATGATATTTTTCTCTCCGTAATTTATAATTACTTGTGGGAAAACACTGGAGACCCTATTGATACCTGTTTTTATTAAATTTTTGTCCACCAACTTTAGTATCCAATACTAATCCTTCCTTGATTCAGTTTTTGTTTTAACAGTTGCAAAGGGTGATTTAAAAAACAAATCAACTCTATTACTTTACTTTTACTAACATTCCATTCTAAGGATAAGTTTTCTTTTCTTATTTGTTCACTTATTTGTCATTTGCATGAACTCATGGAATCTTTTCTATTCCAATAGACTAAAATGTATTATAATCATTGTTTACTTTAAAACTCAAATTATTCCCGATTCATCCTACAAAACTCTTTTAAGTGGGCTCTAGTGATCATTTTACATACCCCCAGCATTTTTTATTACCTTTGTGTTTTCTGGTATAAAAAATGTTGCAGAGATTGGTTCAGCATACATAAATCAATAAATGTAATTCACTACATAAATAGAATTAAGGACGTGAGTCATATGATCATCTCAATAGATGCAGAAAAGGTGTTTGATAAAATCCAGTACCCATTCATGTTAAAAACTCTGGAAAAACTAGAAATAGAAGGACTGTACTTTAACCTTATAAAGGATATGGGTGAAAAAACTAAAGCCAACATAATAATGAACAGAGAAAACCTGAAAGCATTTCCTCTAAGATCAGGAACAAAACAAGGAGATCCACTCTCACCACCTATTCAATATAGTTATTGAAACTGTAACCAAAGTAATTAGGCAAGAGAAGGAAAATAAATAGATAAAGGAATATGAATAGGAAAAGAAGTAGTCAATTTTTTTTGTTTGCTGATGTTATCTTATATCTAGAAGACCCCAAAAACTGTACCAGAGGATTCTAAAGCTGATGAATGAATTTAGCAACGTGAGGATACAAGTTCAACATTCATAATCAACGACTTTCCTATAATCCAACAATGATTCTGCTGAGAAAGAAATCAGGAAAAACTATTCCATTCATAATAATCTCAAAAATAAAATACTTTGGAATTAATCTAACCAAGAAGGTGAAAAATCTCTGTAACAAAAATAATAGAACACTGATGAAAGAAATTGAAGATGATGGAAACATCTCCCATGTTCTTGGATAGGCAGACTTAATATTATCAAAATGGCCATAGAACCAAAAACAAGATATAGACTCAATGCAATACCCATCAAAATGTCAATGGCATTCCTCACAGAACTAGAAAAAACATTCCTAAAATTAATTTTGAAGAATAAGAGACCCCGAATAGCCAAAGTGACACTGAGCAAGGAAAGTGATACAAGAGGCATCACAACACCCGACCTCAAATTATATTACAGAGCTAAGGTAACAAAACAGCATGATATTGGCATCAAAATAGACAAGACCAATGAAATAGAATAGGGGACAAAGACAAACCCACATACTTATAGTCATCTGATTCTTGACAAAGGTGCCAAAAATATGTTAGGAAAAAAGGCTTTTTAACAAATGATGCTGGGAAAACTGGATAGCTATATGTAGCATAATGAAATTAGATCCCTGTCTCTCACCCTGCACAAAAGTCAAATCAAAGTGGATCAAAGACCTAGGAATTAAACCAGAAACATTGCAAACAAGAGAAGAAGGCAGGGTCAACACTCCCATCACATAGGTGCAGGCACAGACTTCCTTAACAAGACCTCTAAAGCTCAAGAAATAACACCAAGAATCAATAAGTGGGACAGCATCAGGTTAAACAGTTTCTGAACAACAAAGGAAATGATTAAGAGTATGAAGAGAAAGCCTACAGAGTGGGAGAAAGATTTTTCCAGCTACTCCTCTGACAAGGTATTATTATTCAGAATGTACAAAGAACGCAAAACGCTTAACACCAAGGAAACAAAACACAATCAATAAATGGGCAAAAGAATTAAGCAGATATTTCTCAAAAGAAGAACCACAAATGGGCAATAAATACATGAAAAAATATTCAACATCCCTAGCAATTAGGGAACTGCAAATTAAAACTAAATTAAGATTTCATCTCACTCTGTCACAATGGCAAACACAAAGAACACAATAATAAATGCTGGCTATGTTGTGAGGGAAAAGGTACACTCATACATTGTTGGTGGGATTGCAAATCAGTAAAACCACTCTTGAAAGCAGTATGGGGATTCCTCAAAATAGTAGGAATGGCACCACCACATGACCCAGCTGTCCCACTACTTGGTATTTTTCCAAAAGAATTAAAATAAGCATACTATAGTGATACAGCCGCATCAATGTTTATAGGAGCACAATTCACAATAGCCAAATTATGGAACCAGCCCAGATGCCCATCAATAGATTGATGGATAAAGAAAATATGGTAAAAACATACCGTGCAGTTTTACTCAGCCATAAAGAAGAATGAAATTATGGCATTTGTGGGTAAATGGATGGAACTGTAGATCATACTAAATGAAATAAGCCAGACTCAAATACAGGGTTGAATGTTTTCTCTCAATGAGGAAACTAGAGCAAAATAAAGAGGAAGAGATGGGAGGAATCTTATAAAGATATGGAGAAGACCAGTAGAGTAGAAGAAGATAGAGAGGGAGGGAGGAGGCATAGGAAAGGGAAGGAAACGTGGAATGAACATAACAAAATCACATCATGTGCATATACAAATATACCACAGGGAATTCCAACTTTATGTATATGTAGAAGGATCAATTAAAAATGAAGAAGAAAAAGGAAGATCAGTAGACTAGATAAAGGAGAGTAAGGAGGAGGGAAGAGGGGAGAGAAAATGAAGGGAACGGGGTAAAAGAATGTTGCAGGCTCATCTTGGACAGATCCCTGCACTAACTCTGGAATTAGCACTTCCCCAAGGAGTTCTGGTCCCATCTGGTGGGTATAATTATACCTTAGCCCTTTCAGTCAACAAAAGAAGATCTTTTCTGCACATCTTTGTTTATGCTATCCCCTCTCTATGTTTATAATTCATGAATAAAAATTCATGAGTTCAATTACCATTCAATACTGCTTGTTTTCTTTTTTTTTCTAGCCATTTCTCATTTCAGAATTGAATCCCCTTTTTCCAATATTGAGAAACTTGTTTCCCAACATCATCAATTTTTTACTCATTGACTCAATCCTATAACATACATAACATGGGAGTAGCTAAGCAATGGCACTAGAGAAACAAATCTACTAAGTGGAGTTTGAGAAGTATTTCTTCTTTGTGTCCCTAGACTAAGATTTTATAGTCATAATACCATATTCCAAGATTCCTTGGATTTGTTATCCCCCTTTGCTGCAGTTAACACTATTCATTTGAAAGATAGTACTGTTCATTTGTTTCTGTTTACATTCATTAAGGGGTTTTCCCATCCTGTTTAATTTTATTTTTTGAGTGTATAAAATTGAACATGGTCCCCCAAACAAAAATCAGATGAAAGAGATGCTCAGAAGAAGGGAACAGCCTACCCACTTCTAATCCTTTCCTATCTACGCTATATAGACAACCAATGTCATTTGTTTCTGCTTTCTCATTCTGGCATATATTTTTGCAAAAGCAAATAGATAATATTTTTCCCATTTTCCTTTCTTACCCTAAAAAGGCATATTTTTCTTCCTTTTTTAAAACCTTTTTTATAACTTAAGATAATATATGTAAGTCACTTCCATGTACTGATATTCTTCATCCCATTTTATTGCTGTGTAGTTCTCCACTGTGTGGATGTACCATAGTTTATTAAATAAATCTTCTAAGTAAAGACATTTAGGTTGTATAAATACATACCAATGTATAATGCTTCATATATGTAGTTTTATATTGTTGGATTTGTATCTTCTGAGTAAATTCCTAAAAGTGGGTAAACATACACATTGAAGCTTCATGTTTTGAAGTTTTGGTATAACTTTAATTCTTAAATTGGAGTATTCAAATTGTGCATTCACTAAAGTATAGTTCTTCCCCATCAAATGTGTAAATAAATTATTATTTTTAATTATAAAAGTAATATCTATTGTAAGACTATCCAAATTAAATATTACATATTATATAATAAATTAATACACATGTTGATTGATAGATATTAACATCATAGGAACTCACATCAACCAATATTTATAATGATTAACCTTATTAAAGCCTTCAGGCATGTCTCTCTGAAATGTGCTGTTTGAACATGTGATTTGGACAAATGTTAATTGGTATATCTCTGGTTCATATTCATATGTTTCTGTCAAGGGAATTTCAATTTTTTCCAGAAAACACTTGTTCTTTGGAGATTTAGAAAAACATTTCTATCAGAAAATATAAATTATTGGAGTAAACAAAAAAAATCACTACATGACATTTCAAGAAATACCTCATTTTTTTGCAAACTAGTACCTAAGACATGTGTAACTGAGAATTAATAGAAATTCATATGGTTGTTGTAAGACTCAGCATCCATGATTAATTATCACCTTGTTTTTTCAAGTTCTTTAATTTTTATACAATACCACTGTATAGAACCATATCATCTCCAACAGTGTAATTGCCTTTCCTTTTTGTTTTGATAACATTAGAATATGTAATCAACCAAATTTTTGACAAGTGCTTTTTATATAGATGTGCTTTAAAACAACAGAACTGCCTTCTTTAGAATAGAGGGGACAATATATTACTACTAGTGTCGTTTAGATGTATTTTTCTAGAAAGGCAAATATAGAAGAGATACTTTCATGAATTATTGAATCAAGGATTACAATCAATTCTAGTTTGTAGAAAGGGAACTTTCTAACCCAAGGAGGTCATCTAAGGCTTTGGGAGCAGAACTAGGAAGAAGGGAAATTCTATATCCTGGTTCTTTTCCAGAGTTAGTTAAAATTCTAAAAATTTATTTTCTTAATGCTGCAGCCATTTTTTTTAACTTCCTGGGTATTTAGGACAATAGTTGGAGTTAAGAGTGTTTGGAGACTACTTCTAGAATCAGAAACAAGTGAGTTTTCTGGGAAAGCAGTGTTAGAAATAAAATTATGAAAAATTCTGAAGTGCCATAAGAAAATCAAGCATGTACCCAGAAGTGGGTGAGCAAGACAGACTATTTCTGCCGAAGAGTGTGCTCACAAAGGGGATCTGATGAGCAAGCGCACTTGGATAGGTAGTTGGTGTGCTTATATCTTTGACCTAACACAATCCTACCTTTCACTCTGATTAGAGGAGCTCAGGGGTATGATCTGCACTGTTGACTCATATAAAATTGGGGTGGGTACAGAAAAGAGCTATGGGTGTGACAGAATATCTGATAAAGAGTTTAAAAATGAATTAGCTCTGACCACATGGTTCCCCACCTAAGATGGCTTCCTTTTAAATGAAAATTTCTTCCTTTTTTATGAAAAATTCTGAAAATGGACCATCAGACTCTTATTTCTCACAATAGGAATGAAACCCCCTTTCCTTGCTATTACCTGGGGTTGGGTGAAGATCGATGGGGGTTGTGCCTATTCATGTGCCAGGGATTCATCTTTAGTCACTAATTTAGCTATATACTTTGGTATAAGAATCTCCATTAGAGTTGGATCATTTTAGAACCAGTAAGTGGAGGTTTTCTTGTCTGTGTTTATGCTTATAAATTCGGTTGATCTTGATGTACACTCCATCTGGCTTTGGTACATGAGTTCACTTCCAAATTATATTTGGGTTCTTTGAAAATCCTCTTGCCCTAGGGAAATCTCTTTCCTTCCTCCACCTCCACCCCACCCCTGCATCCCCAGTACTCCCCCCACCACTGCTTGTCATCTGTTTGTTTTGGGAGGGCTGGGCTTGGGAATGGAAACAGAACATCCACGGAAACAGTTTTCAGAAACACAAACAGGGCTGTTGGAAGAACCAACTTCCTTTTTACACAGCATCCCTGGCAGACCACAATCACTCCCTCAATCAGTGCACTTACTCTTGGACAGACTTCCAGACAGCAACAAACCTCAGTCTTTCAATGACAGAGAATCACTGCAATTGAGACTTGTCCCAAACCCTTAGGATAAATGTAGCTGGATAACAACTAGGAAAGTGTGCCTGGACTCATAGCTAAAGTGGCTCCTTTCTTCTAACTGATGATGTTTCTTTCTTTTTTTTTTTTAGAAAGAGAGGACAGTGTGTGTGAGAAAGAGAGGGAGAGGGAGACAGAGAGAATCAATTTTTATTTAGTTTTTCACGTGGCTTTTTGTTGCTCAGACACTTAGTTGTGTACGGGTGCTGGGGTTTGAACTTGCGCATTCCCGTACTCATGCATGCCAGGCAAACGTCACAACCGCTGAGCCAGAGTTCCAGCCCCATATGATATTTCTTAATGTGCAAATGAAAGATTCATGGGTCTCGGAGAAATCTGAAGAGGCCAGCTTGACCTTCCCTTATGGCATACTCCATCGACAAATATTCTCCTAACATTATTCCTATGTTAGTGACATCGATCTCTAAGGAGTGAAACAAGACCTTACGATGTTTTCTCATATTCCTTGAAATTAGAAAAAGTTGCCTATGGATTGCTACAGTGACCTCCTCTTATCTTCGTTTGTTTAATGTGATACCTAAAAAGTTTGTTCATAATAGTTTATAAAAGAATAGTCTACACCCTCTTCTCATTTGAGTACTACAAGGCAAGTACTGATAAGAACAAGAGTTTGTACCCAAGTTATAAACGCCAGAGTTTAAATCCTGCGGTGTGACCCTGAGCACGTTCCTTAAACTCTACAACTAGTTTTCTCTTTTGTAAAAGGGAATCACGTACTAACTGCTTCATAGAATTGGGGGGATTCAAAAAGTTACTAAATCTGAACTGTGAGCAACATGGTAGCATTATTCTCTCCTAGTCATATATAAAGCATTTTTTTAATTAACCAGGCAATTGCTTTGGTGCACTGGGTTTAGGCACAGTCTCAGTGATTCAAATTTGTGGACTGTGTCAAGTTGATCTTTGCCCTGTGATTTGGAGGTTTGACTCCTATATTTCCTGCCAGGATGAGTTAGTCAGATTAACAGCATCCTTCATCATGGTTTGTGGTTTCCCCATCTTTAAATTTGCCCTGCCTATAATACAATCCCAATCCACTGGTTAAATCCAAGGATATTTTTATCATGGCCACAGCTAGCAATAAAAAGAGGAGGAAACCATGGCATGATTAATCCTGGTTACCCTGGGCTACTGAAGGAAAAAAAACTGCAACAGATTGACCACAGTGGCTCAAATCAACTGACCATGGCATTTGATTCAGATAAACCTTCCAGATCTGTCTTCCTGCTTCTCATCTCAGAAAACAGGCTTATTCTGCAGAGATTTCACATTGTCACCTTACATTCTAGCTCAAGCCTCTTAGAGCATGTAAGTAGAGTTATCCACAAATTAAGAACAGAAATTCTGAACCAAACCTTCAATTGATTACTTTGATAATAAGGGAGTCCATCAAAGGGCTCAATGCCTTTCCCCTTTGCTCTTCTTGTCAGTCTGGGACCAACTACTTACCTACTCCTTCAGCTCTGTGTCTAGCCTCTTCGAGATCTCACTAGAGCTACTTACTCAATGAATATGTACTGTGCTCCTACTATGTTCCAAGGATGAGGCACTTTGGATGACTAGTGAACAAACTCAATAAAGATCCCTGCCATTGAGAAGCTCCTGTTCTAGTAGGGAAGACATGCAATAAACAAACAAAAAGAAAGAAAGAAGAGAAAATTAAGTTACATGCATTAGAAAGAGATAAATGCCATAGGGGGAAAAAAGAGAAAAAAGTGAAGTGGAGCAAAGAGGATCGGAAAAATGAGCTGTGAAGATGTGAGAGACAGTTTTCGAAAGAATATAAAATAGGGTTGATAGATTATACCCCTAGAGAAGGGGTATAACCTCAGTCCTCTCAGAAATATTTACTGGGATTCATCTGAAGGATAAGAAACAGGTAAAGGAAAAAATTTTTTAAAACTTATAATCAATTAAAAAGTTGTTCAAATTTTCATGTCTTTTGTTGTTTGATAGGTATTCTAAATTCCCACTATAGAATCCAAACTTGTATGCAGAAATGAAGAAGAATTTTGTATATCAAATTCAAGTTAGCAATAACATATCTGTTAGTAATACCTCAGGAATAATTCCATATTTTCATATTTTAGCCTTTGGACAGATCATATGAATTGCTATTTTTATAAATCAAATAACCTATATTGCATGTGATTAACATTCAAATAACATAAAGTGTTTTATTTATCAGAGATATTTCTTGACATTTTTACTACTTCGTATAGTCTTTTGTCATTGGATTATACTTGTTTGCTTTTATGAAATACTTTTAAAAGTCACACTGTGTGTCAAATCCTTTCTTATATCTCCTCATTTAACTCCCCAACACTTGAATTCAAGATTATTCCCAGTTCCCATAAGAGTACTGTTTGAGGGCTGAGGATGTAGCTCAGTGGTAGAGCACTTACCTATCATTCAAGAAGTCCTGGATTCAATCCCCAACAGAGTCACTAGAATGTTAAGTCAGGACTGGACTCCACATTTGTTAGCTTGAGGTCTAGTACTCATTCCATTTTACCACAATGGCAGTTTAGTACTATCAATTAAACCAGATATTCAAGGATTTGAGAATTTCAAAGAACACAGGTCTTGGCTTCCAGGAGTTTATGGTCCTTCTAGAAAGTGTTCCCTAAGGTGAATTCTGTGGAATCTTAATTTCCTGGTCTGATGCTTAATTTCACATGTGAACTTGACTGGGACTCTTCTGGATATTAAGTGAGAACTACACTTAAGTTGGTGGACTTTGAGAAAACAAATTGCCCTCATAATGTGGCTGGCCTCATCCAGTCCATTGAAGGCTTGAATAGAGCCTGAAAAGGGTGCTTTCTTTTAGCAAGATAGAATTTTCCAGATAGCATCCAGACATCATCTCCAATATAGTTCTTCAGAATTGAACTACACAGAGGCTGGGGAGCGATGATGGCTTAGTGGTTCTAGAGCTTGCCTGGCACGCACAAGCACACAGGTTCAAACCCCAGCACCACATACACAACGAAGTCCTGGAGCAACAAAAGCCACATGAAAAACTAAATAAAAGTGATTCTCTCTCTCTCTCTCTCTCTCTCTCACTGTTTCTCTCTCTTACAGAAGAAGAAGAAGAAGAAGAAAAAGAAGAAGAAGAAGAAGAAGAAGAGGAGGAGGAGGAGGAGGAAGAAAGAAGGTTCTTCCTACCTGCCAACCCACTCTGGGGATTTTGGACTTGTCCAGGTCTGTAATCTTGTTAGCCAATCTTTTCAAATAAAGGATAGATGATGATAGATAGATGATGATGATAGATAGATAGATGGAGTCTTTTTAATTCTGTTTATTTGAGGGATCCTGGCCAACAAGAGGTGCTCCATCATAAAGGAAGGGTGTAAATATTTGGGAAACACCAGTTCTATTAAGTTCTTTGAAAACAATACATTGCCCATTAATGTATCAAAAGCTGTAAGCATGCTTTTTTTATTTAAAAAAAATACAAGAAAAAGAACTTTAGCTATAATTTAAAACATACGCTACTGTTAACCTGTGCACATAGTTCTAGTGCTCTAGAGAAGACTCGTGTGTAAAGCGGAGCAGGGGAGTCAATTTACGTAAGGTAGCACTGTGTGGAATGACCTTCCAAGTGCTTTGGGAAGACAGGGTAGAGGAAGTGTCCATCAAGCATGAAGAGGCTGTGTTCTTGAATCAAACCACTTGGCCTCTGCGTGGCTCCTTTTCATCATCAGTAAATTGAACCAATATTAGTACTTGTTCTACGAATAAATAGACATGATACATACTTAGAAAAGAGAAAAGCTGCTGCTGTTATAATTCATTATTTGCTCCAAAAATTACCATGGGTCTCTAAGTACCAATGTTAAAGAAATTAGTCTTAACTTTTTGTTTGCAAGAAAAAAATACACTTTATTGAGAATATAAAACAGTTCACAAAATTTTAAGTATAATTCTTAAATTATACTTATAATTCACATTATCAATACAGTTACATTGATGGTTAGAGTCTTACTAAAAGGCTAGCTCATGGGTTGTTTATTTCATACCTTAATTTCAGAGCTTTCATTGACT